>JAWQFJ010007947.1:55000-58110 GCA_034096865.1 Theodoxus fluviatilis | reverse complement strand
CGGAAGTCATCGCAGAGTTATCTGCGAGGGATTTTCTGAAAATTCAACTCTAAAAAGAGACGGCACCCGCCACTCCGCCTGACTGACTTGGCACGCCCGGGGAGTTATGCTAAGATCCGGCCGCGTAAATATATCTGCGTTTTGTGACAAACGTCTTGCTCGGCGGTACTGTACTCCATGCACCTTAACGGTGCGCGTGATTCGGGTGTAATCTTAAGCTAAACGACGTTTATTGGCGCTGCTGAAATGGTCTAAGTCGGAAACATTCGGAACGTCGTTTAGCTTAAGATTACACCCGAATCACGCGCACCGTTAAGGTGCATGGAGTACAGTACCGCCGAGCAAGACGTTTGTCACAAAACGCAGATATATTTACGCGGCCGGATCTTAGCATAACTCCCCGGGCGTGCCAAGTCAGTCAACGGTCGCGTTTTATAAAACCAGACTACAAACAGACTACAGGGAGGTGACTCCCATATTATTTCCGGCAGGGGAGACGGCTTTACACGGGGAAAAACTTTTTTGAACGCTACATCATGTGTTAAACTACACAAATGCACCAAAACCTCGTAAAGCAACTAATGCGTCGTTTGTCGGAATATATTCCATGCGAAGAACAGGTGCAGGAGCGGTAAATTGCATAAAGCACGTCCCTCGCAGATAACTCTGCGATGACTTCCGTCACTGTTTTCCACGGGTTACTATTTTCCACGCTACACTGCCCCTTTCATACATCCAGACTTTCATACATCCGGTGTTTTATACATCCGGTCTATACTGTATATGTACACAACCTGGTAGATAACCTCCAAGATACTTGTACTGTGCGACAACCTCAAGCCTGGAGTCACCCATCACCCATTTTTCGTGAGCAGCCACATATCCTCTGTTTCTAAAGATAACAACTTTGGTTTTTTCTATGTTTATCGCAAGACCTAGTCTATCAGCAACATTTTTTAGGTTATTGATTTGATTCTGCAGACCAGGCACAGTGTCGGATAAAAGTACAACGTCATCAACGAAAAGCAACATAAACAATTCCACGCCATTAGGTTCTAATTGAACCCCATATTTTCCTTTCGCAATTACTTCACGACTGAGATGTGAAACCAGGAAAGAAAATAATAAATGAGACATTTTGCAGCTTTGTTTAAGTCATCGGTGGCAATTAAAGGTCCCATGTGCCTGACCCTGGTATCTGATACTGCATTTTACAGTTCTGTATACTGCTTTCCGCATCTGAAGCATTTTACCCCTGACCCCATTACTGAGAGAGAGAGAGAGAGAGAGAGAGAGAGAGAGAGAGAGAGAGAGAGAGAGAGAGAGACAGACAGACAGACAGACAGACAGACAGACAGACAGACAGACAGACAGACAGACAGACAGACAGACAGACAGACAGACAGACAGACAGACAGACAGACAGACAGACAGACAGACAGACAGACAGACAGACAGACAGACAGACAGACAGACAGACAGACAGACAGACAGACAGACAGACAGACAGACAGAGAAAGAGACAGAGAGAGCAACAGTAAGCAACTAACTGCGTGCTGTCCCGTCTTCCCTATAAACACCATTTTTATAAATTATTAATTAAAGCGTTTCCAGTTTATCCCCTCCCTCCACACTCACATACACACACTTTTCATTCTGTGAATCTTTCGGCTCCCGTGTCCCAACCCAACCGAAAACCAACCAACCCAACCCAACCCAAAACCAACCCACCCAACCCAACCAAAAACCAACCAACCCAAACCAACCCAAAACCAACCAACCCAACCCAACCCAAAACCAACCAACCCAACCCAACCGAAAACCAACCAACCCAAACCAACCCAAAACCAACCAACCCAACGCAAAACAACCAACCCAACCCAACCCAAAACCAACCAACCCAACCCAACCCAAAACCAACCAACCCAAACCAACCCAAAACCAACCAACCCAACCCAACCCAAAACCAACCCACCCAACCCAACCCAAAACCAACCAACCCAACCCAACCCAAAACCAACCAACCCAAACCAACCCAAAACCAACCAACCCAAACCAACCCAAAAGCAACCAACCCAAACCAACCCAAAACCAACTAATCCAAACCAACCCAAAACCAACCAACCCAAACCAACCCAAAACCAACCAACCCAAACCAACCCAAAACCAACCAACCCAAACCAACCCAAAACCAACCAACCCAAACCAACCCAAAACCAACCAACCCAAACCAACTAACCCAAACCAACCCAAAACCAACCAACCCAAACCAACCCAAAACCAACCAACCCAAACCCAACCAACCCAAACCAACCCAAAACCAACCAACCCAAACCAACCCTAAACCAACCAACCCAAACCAACCCAAAACCAACCAACCCAAAACCAACCAACCCAACCAAACCCAAAACCAACCAACCCAAACCAACCCAAAACCAACCAACCCAAACCAACCCAAAACCAACCAACCCAAACCAACCCAAAACCAACCAACCCAAACCAACCCAAAACCAACCAACCAAAACCATCCCAAAACCAACCAACCCAAACCAACCCAAAACCAACCAACCCAACCAATTAGTTAAGAAGGGAACTAATGAATAGATAAATAAATGAACGAATGAACAAACGAATAAATAAATAGACAGACATAGAGAGAGAAATAGAGAGAGGGTGAGGGATAGACAAATAGATAAGACGGACGGACGGACGGACAGATAGATAAGTAAAAATTAAAAGTCAGGTGTGCCTACCGACCCGATTATTTTCCCATGTTCTTTTAACCGCAATTTTTTTTTTTTTTTTTTTTGGGGGGGGGGGGGGGGGTGGGGGAGGGGGGAGGGGGGGGGGGGAAGAGGAAGGGAGAGGGGCGGCCTTATCTTTTTGTACAAAGATGAGCATCAATATACTTCTTGGGTTTGGATACGGAGGGTCTGGAGTACGTTGAATCCAGGATCTTTCCGAGTGTTTTACATGAGGTAAATAGCAGTCATGATGAATCTAGATTTCATGAGGGGAGTTTCCCCGAATGCAGCAGTGGAAGCGATTTTTTTAAGGCCCCTGCTGTACCTGTAGGAATGGCGTTCTCAGCACGCCAGAGTGAAATGTGG
>JAWQFJ010007947.1:45000-50000 GCA_034096865.1 Theodoxus fluviatilis | reverse complement strand
GTGTGTGTCTGTGTGTCTATCTGTCTATGTGTGTATTAGTGTGTGTGTCTGTGTGCATGCATGCATGCATGGGTGCATGTGTGTGTGTGTGTGTGTGTGTGTGTTTGCATGCATGTGTGCAAGTGTGGCTGCCCAGAGTGTAGCGGCTTTTGAGGAGCGGCGCCTGCAGAGATTGGACAGCAAGCGTGCTGCCCGTAAAGAAAGGAGGTTGGGGCCTACTACTGCTGTTGCATGTTCGGAGTGCAGTTGCTAATGTGCATCGCAGTTCAGGCTGCAATCCCACCCTCGGAGTCACTGAGGGCAACGTCACCTGCACCAGACATCCAAGAAGAAGAGGCATGTATGTGTGTGTCTATCTGCCTGCCTGCCTGCCTGTGTGCCTCTGTGCCTGCCTGTCTGTGTGTGTGCCTGCCTGTCTGCCTGCCTGCTTGCCTGCCTGTCTGTGTGTCTATGTATATACCATAATTTTTGGACTATAACTGTATAAGGCAATATTTTTTCTCTCAAATTTTCATACATGTATGCGCCTTATATTCGGTTGCGTCTTATGTATGACTGAAATAGATTTCAAACGACTATTTAAAAAAAACACCCACAGCTGACGTGATATTAATTTACTTTTTGAATGGTTCTGATGCTTTTTCAACATCTCCTTGTTTACTTTCGTTCTTACTTCTCTTTGTTGGATTAGATTCAATGGTTGGTTTCCGCACCATGTTAATTTTTTCCTGTTTGTTAAGTATGTGTTCTGATGTATCGCCTTATATTTGGTAGCGCCCTATGTATGATTGAAACATGTTTGTGTTTTTTTTTAGGGGATGCGCCTTATATTCGGTAGCGCCTTGTAGTCAGAAAATTACGGTTTGTGTGTGTGTGTGTGTGTGTGTGTGTGTGCCTGTCCATGTGTCTGTGTGTGCGTGTTAACATATGTGCCTGCTTGTCTGTATGTCTGCATCTGTGTGTGTATGTGTGTCTGTGTGCATGCATGCATGTGCACGCATGCATGTGCACATATGTGTGTGCGTATGTTTATGTGTCTCTGTGTGTGGAATGTGTGTGTGTGTGTGTGTGTCTGTGCCAGTGTGTCTGCATATATCAGAGTGTGTATGTTTGTGTGTGTATGTTTGTTTGTGTGTGTGTGTGTGTGTGTGTGTGTGTGTGTGAGTGTGCTAGTGCATGTGTGTATGTGTGTGCATGTGTGTGTGTGTTTGTACATGTGCATGTGTGTGTTTCTGTATACATGTCCCTTATGTGTGCCTGTCTGTGTGTCTGTTTCTTTGTCTATGCATATCTGTATGTGTTTGTGTGTCAGTCTGTCAGTTGATTGCTCAATTAATTCATTTGTTTGTTAGTCTCTCTGTATGCTTTATTTAATATTTCTCTGAGGTAACTGTTCCTGCCATGTTACCTGCTGGTCTGTGTGTCTGTAACTTTCTGTAACATGTTTGTCCATGCAACTATCCAGTTGTATATCAGAGTTTGTGTAGATGTGGGTTTTCTTTGGCATGCATTCATGAGAGAGAGAGAGAGAGAGAGAGAGAGAGAGAGAGAGAGAGAGAGAGAGAGAGAGAGAGAGAGAGAGAGAGAGAGAGAGAGAGAGAGTCCTGAAATGGAGGCTATATCAGGATGACATGGGAATTATCATAAGTGGTCACGCTCTCACTGTGGACTGCAGGTTATATGGGTCAAACCGTCACTGGTCACATCAGGGAGCCCTGCACTCTCAGTGAGTACTTTGACCTGGCCTGTAAACCTCTTTGCCTTATTTGCATAAATGCAGGATGCTGATGACAGACCAGTTTCCTCACTGCAAGTGGGTGAGATGACAAGCAAGCATGCATGGATAGTACTGTTAGTAACTGGACGAGTGCAGATGGATACCTCTTTGTGCCGTCATACTTGAGATAGTGAGACAGCTTTTCAATCATGTGACACGCTGTTTGGGATAAATGTGAATACCTGATTGGACTTTTCTTTATTCACACAATGTTATCAACTGTGTGTTTAACACCCCAAATCACTCTCCCAAAAATGTCGAAAACTTCATGGTTGTTGTGAACATTACAATTTTTTTAGCTAAGTTCTGGTTAAATGTTCTTTTACAATAAAATGCTCTGAGAAGGAAAACCAAATGATGACACTTACAATTACATGGCTATGATATTATGGCCAAGCTTTTTTGGTGGGCCATATCACAGCACTCACCTTTTACACAGAATATGTTGTCAAAAACTTTACATGATGTATGGCCCTAATTCAATTCAAGGGTCAATGTTGCTTCTTAGCCATTGGGTTAGCAGTGCATTGAGCATACTACAGTAACACGAAGTAATTTTTTCATACATTGCTGAATATTGGTGTGTTTTTAACATTGTGTTCTTACGTAGCCTACAAGGCTGATGGGCCCTTAAGCTCCATCCATCCATCCATCCATCCATCCATCCATCCATCCATCCATCCATCCATCCATCCATCCATCCATCCATCCATCCATCCTGCAGTTATAGTATTGAAAATATCTCAAAACTATGTCATTGCTAACCAATTTCTCTTTTCACAGCATCCATGCATATCAGTATACTGTTCTCACTTTCAACTTATTTCAATTGATGGTATTTGTACTTTGTTTCAGGATATACTTCAGTTGTTTTAAAGTGAGTTTAAGTTTCTCACTTGACTTTTGTTTTTGGGGTGGGGTGGGGTGGGGTGGGGGTGGCTAGACAATAATGTGTGCAGAATATATGTCCCTGATCCATGCTGTCATTGATGTACAGGAAGGGATCTCTAGTTCCCATGAAATTAGAGATAGTCAGTGCTTGTCAACAATGACTCATGTGCTGTGTCCATCCTGTCCTCTGATGGAACTCCTGCCTCATCCAGTCTGAAAAAAGATCTACATGTAGCAATCTTTCCTTCTCTTTCCTGTGTCACTAGTGATGCTCCCAGAGACAGAGACACACAGAGGCCTCAACTGCTGAACAATTCCCTGTCTGTGACGGGGTAAGAATTGACCCACTGCGTCTCCCTACGCCATTCGTAAGAGGCGAATAACTAGGGACACTGTTACTTGATTTACGTTTACTCTAAACTGTTCTAGTGATTTTCGTGCTTTCTGGCCTTACATAGCCTACAAAAGCTGATAGGCCGTAAAACACTATCCATCCATCCATCCCTGTCTGTGAATATCCTAACACTTAGATGAGGATGTGACCTTGTTATTGTTACAGAAGGGCCATTCTCCATGGCTGACCATATGATCAAGCAGGGCTTCCTGAGGAAGGCCTTTGCTGCAGACAACCGCCTGAGTGGGCTGTGGGATGTGAGTATGTGCATGCACCTTGCTTGACAGTGTGTCATGACTTTTCTTGGCAAAGTCCTCAACTCTCAGTAACAAGATGCCTTTCAAAAAGGAAAACACTCCTGTAGGTTATTTTTAAGCAAATAGTGGCAAAAGGAACATTAGATTCATGTTTCAAAGTTCTTTGAAGTCTGAAAAGAAGAAAGTACCAAGACAGCGATGCACAACAGCATTGACTCAAGTAGCATACTGTTGTATGTTGTTAACAGTTAATGTCATGCACATGTAAATCATTCTACCATCAACACATCTAAACATAAAGTCAGTTATTCCTTATCTTATAAATAAACACTTGCGCGCACACACACACACACACACACACACACATATACATACACACACACAAGTACACATGCAGGTATGCACATTAATGCACTCAAGGGTGTGCATGTGTGTGCACGCGCACACACATACACATGTATATGATTCCATGTTGGCATCTTGATAAAGATATTACCATTGCTAGAACTTTTCACAACTCCTTTTAAACCCAAAGATTTGTAAGAGAGCAAAAGTGGTGAATTAAAAAAAATGTTTCAGAGAGTGCAGCCATATTGTTCCAGCATGCCTTGAACTGGAGAAGGTGAAGAAGAACAGTACATGTGCATTGGTCGAAGTTGAAAAGTAGGAAAGGTTAATTACAGAAGCTTTTCTAACTTTCACTACTGTTTGTTGACAGCAGGATAACTATTAACCATTGTTGATAGCTCCATTCATCACTTCCACTCCCTATCTCTGTATCTATATCTTGGTCTGTTTCAGTCTCTATGTGTCTCTCTGACAGTCTGTCTGTAGTCTATGTCCTTGCATCTGCATGAATGAAAACCATTCATTTTCTCTTCCCCCCACTCTCCTCTCTCTCTCTCTCTCTCTCTCTCTCTCTCTCTCTCTCTCTCTCTCTCTCTCTCTCTCTCTCTCTCTCTCACTATCTCTGTCTCTCTGTCTTGATTCTTGGCTATATGCCATTAACAGTTTAGCTGACTGGTTCCATTTTTCTTGATCTAACGAAAGTATTTAACATGGTTCATCAGGGCATTTTAGTTGAAAAATTATCACTATACATCTAAATGGTTGTAACACTGAGCTTCTTGCAATCATTCCTAGAAAACAGATAGCTGTATGTCTATTTTAATGGACATGCTTCTTTTCATGGCCTTTTACAAGTGGGTGTCCTGCAAGGCTCTGTATTAAGTCCTCAGTTATTCTGCCTATTCATCAATGATCCACCACTACACATCTGGGATAAAGAAGTTACACTTCTATATGATTGCTGATGATATAACACTTTCAAACCTCTGGTGTCAGGACTGAATGTGCAGCAATAAAACTTCAAGGGAGCTCGGATGAAATATGTTCCTGGTGCTCTTCATATCTGTCCAAAACTAAATTTATGGTGATAGCTAAGAGACAAAAACATAAAGAATGATCTTTATCTCTTCCTCTTTTTCTTGATTCCTTGGCAGTCGAGAAAATTGTATTGGTGGAAGTTGAAAACGTAGAAAAGGTTCATTTCAGAAGCTTTTCTAACTTTCACCACTTGTTTGTTGAAAGCAGAAAAACTATTAGCCATGGTTAATACCTCTACTCATCACTTACTCTCACTACCTCTGCCTCTGTATCTTGGTCTGTTTCCGTCTTTGTG
>JAWQFJ010007947.1:32500-42500 GCA_034096865.1 Theodoxus fluviatilis | reverse complement strand
ATGAGAGAAATAAAAAAGAAAAAGAGGGAAAGACTGATGCTGACAGGGAAGTGAGAAAAAAAGAGGAAGAGGAAAATTGGTGCTGACAGAGAAATGGAAGATGAAAAGGAAAAAAAGGGAGGAAAATTTTTGCTGACAGGGAAGTGGGAGATGAGACAGAAAGAAAAAAGAAAGAGAAAGATCGATGCTGACAGAGAAGTGAAAGATGAGGGAAAAATGGAGGAAGACTGATGCTGTCTGGGAAATGGGAGAAGAGAAAGAAAAAAAGAAAGGAGGAAGATTGATGCTGACAGCAGAATGGAAGAAGAGAAAAATAGAAAGGGTTTAAAACTGATGATGTGTGTGTGTGTGTGTGTGTGTGTGTGTGTGTGTGTGTGTGTGTGTGTGTGTGTGTGTGTGTGTGTGTGTGTGTGTGTGTGTGTGTGTGTGAGAGAGAAAGAAAAGAAAGAAAAATGAGAGTGGAAGAACTGCTGCTGATGGAGAGATGGAAGAGGAGGTGCATGAAGAAGCATGCGAATAGGTTTGTTTGGAAGACTGCATGCATTTTGTAGGGAGGAGTGTGCATGTGCAAGAAAAAAGGTAAACCTCTTTGGTTCTTTTTCTGCTTTTGTGCTGGTATTTTGATAAGCAGTCTTGCCAACTTCCTCTTTAAATTGCCTTTGATCTGAACAGGACAAAAGTGAAATTGAAAATTTCTTGAAGAGTCCAAATAAGGAAATAGGTTACTGTTTTGGTGAGAGTATTATGTCTCTGCAGAATGAAATTTCCCTCAAAGGAAAAGTGCTAATTTAGGGAATTTTTTATAACACAATATTTGATTATTTTTTAAACGAAATCAACATGATACTTGAAAATACCAACCACAACAAAATAAGTGGAATATTAAACACTTTCTGATCATTTGACTCCAAGAAGCTTGTGTACTACATTCCACTTTGAACATAGTATGTCACACAAGTAATGAAGTATGTCACACAAGTAATGTATCGTGTCACACAAGTAATGTATCATGTCACACAAGTAAGGCATCGTGTCACACAAGTAATGTATTATGTCACAAATTCCAGTCACATGACTGTCTTCTCTCATTCAGTGCAGAAAGCAAGCTCCCAGACCGCTTCAAACACAAATTTTCACTTTTTGCAACAACACATTTAAAAATGAATATTTCAAACATGATGTGCAGTCTAAAGTTATTTTCATTGCTGTTTTGTTTCTGAGAAAATTCAGCACTTTTCCTGTAAAGAAAAAGGAGGAAAGCTGAAGTGTTCGTGCATTTTGGACGATGCTATCATTACTTGTCATCACACATGTGAAACATCTGTTTGTTTCAGAGAGATTATGCTGGACTGGTGCAGAACTCTGGAGAGATGCTTGAAACAACTTGGAATTTTGCATGTAAGGACTGGATAACCTCTGCATGATTATTCAACAGCTGTAATTGTGACCAAAATGTTAATTTACAGTGACAATATTTCCAAGAATAAGTGCATTAATGTTTTTTTAATGCTTCAATGTTGCAATAACTGCCTTTGATTGTATTGTCCCTATTCTTGAGCAGACTCCTTTCCAGTCAGAATTCATTGTTCTGTGCATTTAGTGTGCAATTACCAGGGGGCTCAAACATGCCACGATTTGAGAAATAGGTTGCAAATGGTGACTAAAAGGAGATAAACTTGAAAGCCTGTTATCAGTTTGACTCTGTGCTCTTCCAATGTTGCTATGCTGTATTCTCTCTGATCCCATTGCTATTGTTTGCAGTCTGAGAGGGGTGAGCATGTCTATACCATGTGTCCGGCTGTGATCTTCCAAGGCCGAAAGAAGGATGAAAAGGCAACCGAGGAAGGAGACAGTGAGGAGACGGCCAATGGGGCTCAGGGATCAGACACACCTGTGCAGATGAGGGAGAAGGTTGATGTAGTGGCAAGGTTTGGCGTCAACGAGATGCAGGGGGAAGACCCGGACGAGGGGGAATACATGGACTGCGCCTTTGATGTTTGGCCTGAGAGTGCCCTGCAGACAACTTCCAGTCCCAGTAATGCAGGTGAACATGATGTGTCTGACACATCAGGGGACTTTGTAGATGAGGATTTCTTCCTCAAGTTCAAGAAGACACCTAAGAAGAAGACAGTCAGGCCTGCTGCTGTAGAGGAAGAGGACACAGAAAGTTCCCCTCCCAAGGACTCCAGGCCTGAACTGGCCAAGGCAGACATCCCCAGTCAAAAACCTGTCCCTGCGCCACGCAGACTGCTGAACACCAATGCCCTAAATGAAGAACCAGCCAGGAAAGGAGACTCCAACAACAACGAGTGCACATCTGGCTGTCCTCCTGAGTGTAAGGCGTCGGGATATCTGGTCATGCACAATAGTGCTTCCTTTAAGGAATCATCTGCTTCCCCTGCACCTCACTGTGCCTTGTCTCAGTATGTCACAGCTGATGCTGGCGTTGCTGGGCAGACTGCAGCATCTTCAAGAAAAAATTTGGAGATTGAAAAGGTTATTGAAGATCTTCCACTTCTGCCACAACAAAGTAGGGACGGCTTCAACAACGAGAACACATCATCTTCACTGGGCAGTCCCTTTGATGATGACTTTAATCCTTTCCCTGGGCTGGACCAAGACAGGGACCCTGAGTCCTTCTTGGAGAGAAACCAAGCATCTGGAGGAGACTGGACCACTGAATCCAGTACTGAAAACCCATACGCTCCCTTCCCTGACCTGGGTTTTGAGGCCTCTACAGCTCCCAGGGACTCCCTGTCTTCCATTCCAGGTCCTAGACTGTCACCACGCCATGCCAGCCCTGTCTCCACGATTGCACCTCCTGGCTCCCCACCACCGTTGCCCCTATCCCCAGTACCTAGCATGCCTCCCTCTATTGTTCCTAGGCAGTCGAAGCAGGAGCCTGCCTGTTCCATTCCTCTCATTCCCCTACCTTTGGTCCCCAGACAGAACAGCTCCCAGAATGAACCTCAACTTCCACCATCACGACAGCCATCTCCCAGATCTTCTGCCAATGGAGCCTTGGATTCTCGCTTGCATCCAAGATCTGAGGAGAGAGAGAGAAGTGCACAAACCACCACCCAGAGAAAGTTTGTATCAAACTATTCATTGGAAGATGAAGATAAAACATTGAAAGAGAATGGTCTTCAGAGTGATGTCAAGACTGGGCTGATGAAGTCAGACTTCAGGAGTGATGACAATCCTCCTCCTCTCCCTCCTACCCTTCCTCCTCGACTGGACTCACTCCCAAACCATCCTGCCAGCAGGCTGTCTCCTGATTTCCTCCGAATGCAGCTGCCTCATAGAGACGTAGGTGCTAGCAGCCACAGACTCTCCTCTCCCTTGCAAGTGGACAAGGCAGAAGTTGGAGGCAAAGTCAGCCCAAGCATGTCTGGACTCCACAGCAAAAATGCAGCAGCAGATGAAACCAACCCCAACATGGTGACACTGCAGAGCAAGAACTGGGCAGCAGATGAGACCAACCCCAATGTGCCTCCCCCTCTCCCCCCACGCCCCCAAGGCATGCTGTCTCCCACCCAGGACTACCCCCCTCCACTGCCCCCAGTCCGGAGCCGCACAGTGGTGGCCCGCCATGGTCGTCAGCAGGTCGTATCTGATGGTGAGGTGAGCCATGCAAGAGCCGAGGCCAGAATTGGCAGCGATGGCTACCTGATTCAGTCCACCCATCAGCTATCTGCCAAGATGAGACTCGACCGCTCCAACAGCATTCATGCAGTGGTGTCCCTCAAACAGAGCCAGGTAGGGAGGTGTGCATGACATGGGGGGGTTTCACCCATAACTGTGCAATGGTCCGGCACGGAAGTGGATTTTTGAAATGGTGTATCATTAAAATACTATTCTTTTGCTGAGTGTGTTTGTCTGTGCGCATAGATTTCAAGTGTGTGTGTGTGTGTGTGTGTGTGTGTGTGTGTGTGTGTGCGTGCGTGCATGCTTGCTTGCTTGCTTGCATATTTGCATATATGCAATCATTTTTTCTAAGAGGAGAATTGGTTAGCAACAGTTATCAGGTTCAAATATCATTTGGGTTCATGGAAATTAGAAGAGTACATTTGATTATTTATCTCACTGGAATTACCTATTGCTTTTCTTGTGTTTAATTTCAATTTGTCATTAAGATCTCTACAAATTTTCCAATGGTTAACATTTTCCTAGTCAATCCACAGCAGTTTTAAAAACCCCAATGCAGCAGTCTTGAGACCCCCATGACAGCAGTCTTGAGACCCCATGACAGCAGTCTTGAGACCCTCATTGCTGCAGTCTTGAGACTCCCATGACAGCAGTCTTGAGACCCCCATTGCTGCAGTCTTGAGATCCCCATTGCTGCAGTCTTGAGACCCCCATGACAGCAGTCTTGAAACCCCAATGCAGCAGTCTTGAGACCCCAATGCAGCAGTTCTGAGACCCCCATGACAGCAGTCTTGAGACCCCAATGCAGCAGTCTTGAGACCCCAATGCAGCAGTCTTGAGACCCCCATGACAGCAGTCTTGAGACCCCCATGACAGCAGTCTTGAGACCCCCATTGCTGCAGTCTTGAGAACCCTATGACAGCAGTCTTGAAACCTCCATTGCTGCAGCCTTGAGACCCCCATTGCTGCAGTCTTGAGACTCCCATGACAGCAGTCTTGAGACCCCAATGCAACAGTTCTGAGACCCCCATGACAGCAGTCTTGAGACCCCCATGACAGCAGTCTTGAGACCCCCATGACAGCAGTCTTGAGACCCCCATGACAGCAGTCTTGAGACCCCCATGACAGCAGTCTTGAGACAACAATGCAGCAGTCTTGAGACCCCCATGACAGCAGTCTTGAGACCCCCATGACAGCATTCTTGAGACCCCCATTGCTGCAGTCTTTAGACCCCTATGACAGCAGTCTTGAAACCTCCATTGCTGCAGCCTTGAGACCCCAATGCAGCAGTTCTGAGACCCCCATGACAGCAGTCTTGAGACCCCAATGCAGCAGTCTTGAGGTCCCTATGACAGCAGTCTTGAGACAACAATGCAGCAGTCTTGAGACCCCCATGACAGCAGTCTTGAGACCCCCATGACAGCATTCTTGAGACCCCCATTGCTGCAGTCTTGAGAACCCTATGACAGCAGTCTTGAAACCTTCATTGCTGCAGCCTTGAGACCCCCATTGCTGCAGTCTTGAGACCCTTATGACAGCAGTCTTGAGACCCCAATGCAGCAGTCTTGAGACCCCCATGACAGCAGTCTTGAGACCCCCATGACAGCAGTCTTGAGACCCCCATGACAGCAGTCTTGAGACCCCCATGACAGCAGTCTTGAGACCCCAATGCAGCAGTCTTGAGACCCCCATGACAGCAGTCTTGAGACCCCCATTGCTGCAGTCTTGAGACCCCTATGGCAGCAGTCTTGAGACCAAAATGCAGCAGTCTTGAGACCCCTATGACAGCAGTCTTGAAACCCCCATTGCTGCATTCTTGAGACCCCCATTGCTGCAGCCTTGAGACCCCCATGACAGCAGCCAGACCAATTCGTGCCAAGCTCATTCCATGCTGGCCACAAAGCTTGCAGTGCTTGTGCTGTCTGTGCAGGTGGAGATTCTTCGAGAGCAGAAAGCAATGCCTGGCCTGGTGCATCAGCTGACCCCTATTGCTGCAGCCAATGGTCTGGCCTTGGTGGACATGCTGTCTTCTGTCTGGTCAGTCCCTCCTGTCCCCTTGCCTCTGTGTGTGTGTGTTTGTGTGTGTGTGTGTGTGTGTGTGTGTTTGTTTTTCTGTGCTTGTATGTGTGTCACTGTCTTTGCCTCTTTGTCCATTTGTCCATCCATCCATGTTACCAATCCCCCCCCCCCGCTCTCTCCCCCTGACCTTCTCTCCTCCTCTCCTACGCTCCCTCTCCTTCTCTCGAAAAATTTGAGATACCCTTTTTTGGCATGCAAGATGTTGGCATATTTGTTGAAATTTGTTTTTAATCTGTTGGATCTGATGGCATAAACTATTTCCTTTTGAAAGTTTCTCTTCTATACATTATTGATTCTCTCACTAACTTGTGTATGCATTAAGCACACATTGCCTGACAAACAAGAAAAAGCCAGACTTATTATTTTACCATAAGTGAAGAATTCTCAGAATATGAATGATTTCTGGCCCATGTGAATGCTTTTTGTTCTATCAAAGCCACTTCAAAACCATGTTTTCAAGCATTTACTGGCTTAAAAAAAATCCATAGACATTATAGATCTCCTCCACCTACTTCATATTGATTCATTGCTGCATACCGCAAGCTGTTCAGGGTTGGTTGGTTCTTTCTTGATTTCAGAAAAACATTTGGACTGCACTTGACCTTAAAAATTAATTACTATACCTCAATGGTTGTAACACTGTTTTTTTAAGTCATGCCTAGATAATAGACAACAATGTGTCCATTTTAATGGACATGCCCCTTTCTAATGGCCATTTACGAGTCAGTGTCATGCCAGGCTCTGTATAAGGTCCTCTGTTGTTCTGCCTATTCATCAATGATCTACCATCACATATCTCTGATAAGGAGATTACATGTGATATGTTAATGTAACATTTTCACCCTCAGATATAAGGAATGATTGTATTGTAGTAAAACTTTAGGATAATCTGAATTGAATAATTGTTCCTGGTGTACTTCAAATTGTATGGTCATGAACTAATCCAAAACAACATATATGATGATAACTACAAGTTCAAAGCATATAGTCTATTATTTGTCGCTTCCTTTTTGACTCACATGCGAAGCAAAAGTGAGTCTATGTACTGAGCCGTGTCGTCCGTCCGGGCGTCCGGGCGTAAAAAACTTAAACGTTGGATTTTTCTCGGAGACTATTAAGTCTATCAACACCAAATGTGGCACGATGGTGTATGATGACAAGGCCTCAAAAAACATACATAGTGACTTGACCTTGCTTCAAGGTCAAGGTCACAGGAGCCATAAATGTGGTCTCAAAAACAGTCATTTTCACATTTTCCCAATTTTCTCCCACGTTATTGAGAATGGCGACCTTAGCTACAAGTGGTATATAGGTCAAAGCAAGCCCTATCTTTTGATACCAGTTTGGTTGACCTTGCTTCAAGGTCAAGGTCACAGGAGCTCTTCAAATTTGGATTGTATACATATTTTGAAGTGACCTTGACCCTGAACTATGGAAGATAACTGTTTCAAACTTAATAATTATGTGGGGCACATGTTATACTTTCATCATGAGACACATTTGTTCACATATCATCAAGGTCAAGGTCACTTTGACCCTTATGAAATGTGACCAAAATGGGGTAGTGAACCACTAAAAGTGACTATATCTCATGGTAGAAAGTGCCAATAAGCACCATTGTGCTTCCTATGTCTTGAATTAACAGCTTTGTGTTGCATGATCTTGGATGACCTTGACCTTGGGTCAAGGTCACATGTATTTTGGTAGGAAAAATGTGTAAAGCATTTCTTTGTGTATGATGTCATTGGTAGGTTTAGTTGTTTGACCTTGACCTTGAAGGTCACCTGAAGGTCAAGGTCATATAAAGGTCAAGGTCAAGCATGTGAGTCGTATGGGCTTTGCCCTTCTTGTTTTCCTTAATGTTACGCCAAATGAGAAAGTTGTTGGACAAAATTCTTGGTGATATAATTGATAGTGATTTAGGATGAGAGTCACACATTGATTGTATTTGTAAATTAACAAATTTTAGTCAGCATATTTCTTTTCTTAAAAGTAGGACATTTTGTTGACATTCAAGCTTGCAAAATCTATTTATGCTTGTATTTCATCTCACATTGAGTTTTCATCAGCATTTTAGGATGGCTATGGCGATGCCAACTTTAAGCGGGTAAGATTGTCATGGTTTTTAGAAAAACAATAACATTTAGCCTCAGGAGAAAGATGATATCTAGCAGGAAAAAGGTTTAAAGTAGTCAATCAGAACCAATATCTAGGCTACATTTTTACTTTGAGACTTTCCTTAATTACCACTTTAGAAGATAATTTTGTTGGAGGAAAACAAAGGGTGTGCACATATGTATGGCAATATGGAGTCTTAAAGGCATGAAATCAGACATATTTAGGAGATTTTTAAATACTTAGGCACTACTAACCCTCTTATATTGATTGTTCCGAGATATGGGGACTGAAATAACACCAGTACATGGAGACAGTTCATTCATTTTGTTGCCAATGGTTTCTTAGATTAGATGCTAGAATACCTTACCATATGGTGTATGGCGACCTTGGTAGGTACCCACTTTCCATTAGCAATTGTACAAGATTGATCAGATACTAGTTGAAGTTAGGTGGAATAGAGATTGACAGATTACCCGAGCAAGCCTACTTAATAATTCACAATTCAGCCATTTCAGCAGATAGAAACTGGGCTGAGACAGTTTCATATGGTCTGAATTTTTGGGATTTTGGGTTTGTATGGCTCAATGGTGGTGGTGATGAAAAACAATTCTCTGCACAATTGAAACTCAGGCTAAAAGACTGTTACCGGCAGGAATGGAACGCAGAGAATGGTAGTAGTGAGAGATACAGATGGTTCAGAAAACTATCTTAACATACTTGACATGAAGAATTTTAGAGACATTTTCATCAGATTCAGGTTTGGCATAAGCAGTCTCTGCTCAAACCTAAGATACGTAAGATCACATAGTTCCTTGTGTCCATTCTGTAAGGAGAAAGAGGATGAGCAACCTTGAGGAAAAAATACCTAAAGCACTGTAAAGACTTGTGAAGGAGATGTGTGTACATTGGTTCAGTAGTGCAGATACTAAGGTGACCAGATGAGTTGCACTATACATTTTCTAAGCCTTCGGGTTGAGAAAAGCAAAACTAGCGGCAAGGAAACCTTTATTGATCTGAGTAAAGACACAAGACACTTTGATTAGTGTGCACATGTTGCAAATATTTATTTGAATTTGTACCTCAATGGGCCTAAGGTCTTCAATAAAGTCAATTCAATTCAATTCTCTCCCTTCCCTTCTTGAGGGTGAAAAAGCCGAGAATGACCTGGCTTTGAGTCAGCCAATTACGAGCCTTGAAAATAGACGCCCCCACGTGACCCAGATTTCGCACTCAGCTCACACTCAGCTGCGCAAAGTTTGTGCTCCGCATGATTCGGGTGTAATACTGCCAAGAAACGTCGTTTAGCTTAAGATTACACCCGAATCACGCGGACCGTTAAGGTGCATGGAGTACAGTACCGCCAAGCAAGACGTTTGTCACAAAACGCAGATACATTAACGCAGCCAAATCTTAGCATAACTCCCCGGGCGTGCAAAGTCAGTCAGGCGGAGTGGCGGGTGCGGTCAAAGGTCAGAATAACCACCGACTTTGACCATTTCAGCCTTATTCATGAGCCAGGTCATTCTCGGCATTGTCGTGGTGCTCTCCCCATCCTGACTTTTCCCTTCCCGTCTGTTTGATTCTCTTCTCCCAGTTCTTTCCTCTTTCCCTTGCCTATCTCATTCAGGAATCTTTTTCTGGCATAGTTCAGTCCCTCTACTTTTGTTAAACTTATACTTTTTTAATAAGTTACTCTTTCAGTGATTTGCCTGTTCCTGCATTTCCCAGAAACTGCTTCACCTCTTTACAGGAACTGCTTTTTCAGAGGACATGTTTCTAGGAATCATGGAATGAAAGTGTGGTGAATGAGGCAAAAGGAAGCTGTAGTCCATTGGCTGATGCCATGCTAGAAAAGAAGAAAGCCATGTATTTGTCACATGTAATAAACATTACTGTTTCATCCTTCTCTGTGTGTGTGTGTGTCAGTGTGTGTCTGTATGTCTGTCTGTCTGTCTGTCTGTTTGTCTGTGTGTGTGTCTGTGTGTGTGTGTGTGTGTGTGTGTGTGTGTGTGTGTGTGTGTGTGTGTGTGTGTGTGTGTGTCTGTGTGTCTGTCTGTGTGTCTGTCTGTCTGTGTGTGTGTGTGTGTGTGTGTGTGTGTGTGTGTTTGTGTGTGTGTCTGTGTGTGTCTGTATGTCTGTCTGTGTGTCTGTCTGT
>JAWQFJ010007947.1:10000-30000 GCA_034096865.1 Theodoxus fluviatilis | reverse complement strand
GTGAAAATTCCACTTCATTGCTGATGAAATTGAAAAGTGTGTCCCCGTGAAGATGTGGTCATTTTTTTTAACCTAATGGTGTTGTTGTTAGTTTTCTTATTTCAGTGGTTAATAAGAATTGTGGTGATTACATTCCTGGCATGCATTGTGTACCAGAGACTGAAAGGGCATCTATGCATTGCATGGTAGGCTACAAGGAAGGCAGCCCTTGTTGAATATGAGGTCTTTTGCCCCAAGACCTCGGCTGAAATATGGCCCCACGCAAGACACTTGTGTGTGTAAATACCGTCCCATAGAAGTAAAGGCAGGCTTTTCATGGCAAGACACTTGTGTCTGGCCCGTGCAAGACACTTGTGTGTGTAAATACCGTCCCATAGGAGTAAAGCAGACCTGTGCACTTGTACGAAAAAATCGTACAATGTACGATTTTTGAAGCATTGTACGACTGGTTTTCACGATCTCACGATTTTTTTCGTGTTGGAGTTCCAGTGTGTGTGTTGTGTTTTTGTGTCGTTTGGAGTTTGAGAAAAAATCTTCTGATTTTTCACCCAGAATCTTCTGATTTTGAAAATCTAGGGTGCACAGGTCTGGTAAAGGCAGGCTTTTCAGGACAAGACATTTGTGTTTGCAAAATACTGTTCCATGCAAGCAAAGGCAGGCTTTTAGTGACAAGACACATGTCTGTAAATACAGCCCCATACAAGACAGCTTTGTTGGCACTGGAGTAAAGGCAGGCTTTTCACGGCAAGACACTTGTGTCTGTAAATACAGCCCCATACAAGTAAAGGCAGGCTTTTCACGGCAAGACACTTGTGTCTGTAAATACAGCCCCATACAAGTAAAGGCAGGCCTTTCATGACAAGACATTTGTGTTTGTAAAAACTGTACCATGCAAGTAAAGGCAGGCTTTTCATGACAAGACATTTGTGTTTGTAAATACAACCCCATACAAGTAAAGGCAAGCTTTTTATGCCAAGACACCTGTGTTTGTAATGCCATCTGGCACATGTCTTCATAAGTAGAGAGAGGAGCAGTTTTAGAAAGGTGTGTTGTGCTTGCTGGATTCCTGCCGTTTTTTGATGAACAATATTATTTAATTCAAATAGTATGGTTCCAAACTTCAATGCAATACATAACAGAGAGTACCCCGCAATGAAATGCATGCACATGCTAATACAATGGTACATGCAAGTTATCAATGAGCACTACAGCAAATACATGATCTTTGCTTTGATTGCCAGATTCTGTACGTGGACCCCAATGGACTGGCAGCCAAACACGGACTGCCCGCCAAGGCTCCAATGACCCTCGGTCTGGGCAACTGCAACTGGGTCCTGACAGAAATCAACTCTCGCCCCCTCAACCTTTTCTTCAAGGACCAGGAGGTGAGTGTTGTGGAGCAGGCCCACAGAGAGACCTGGTCCTTTCTGCAAAAATCTCTTGATCTGCATGGATTTTTGGCACCTTGCACGTAATGCTGGTGATACATGGCCTCGTTGTGTTTGGAACAGTAACAAAATTATTGTCTGAGGTTGTTCTGTAACTAATACAAGGTGTGTGAGGTGTGAGCATTGATACCAGAATTTGTCTTCTTGACAGCTAAATGGGACAGGTGGAGAAATGAATGGAAGATTTTGATGTTGCCATTTTCTCACTGTGAGTCTGGAACTTGTTGGTGGTTCCTATTCTTTTTTTGAGGTTAGGCTGATTCTGTCCCCTTGCGATCAATGGTGGGAGAGAGAGCAAGTGAGAGAGAGAGAGAGAGAGAGAGAGAGAGAGAGAGAGAGAGAGAGAGAGAGAGAGAGAGAGAGAGAGAGAGAGAGAGAGAGGGAGGGAGGGAGGGAGGGAGGGAGGGAGGGAGGGAGGGAGGGAGGGAGGGAGGGAGGGAGGGAGGGAGGGAGGGAGGGAGGGAGGGAGGGAGGGAGGGAGGGAAGGAGGGAGAGAGGGGGAGAGGGAGGGGGAGAGAGAGAGAGAGAGAGAGAGAGAGAGAGAGAGAGAGAGAGAGAGAGAGAGAGATGCCGATGCGAATGGAGCCACTGGATAGTTAGACCCCCAAGAACAACAAATGGTTGTGGTTACAATAACCTGACTGGGCCTTTTTTTCTCCTGCTGACCCTAAATTTTTTTCGATTATAAAAAAAGGAAACGATGAAATTGATAGTAATCAACAAAGTGTATGCTGTCCCATCTTCCCTGCCCAATGTGCACTTGGGAAATCCACTATTGAAATTAAAATTTAAAAATTATGCAAAAGAGAAATAGTGATTTATGCTCAATTTGGCCACTTCTATTTTTTATCTATATATTAATACCCAAAAAGGTAAAACTTTATGCAAGAACTCCTCCGAGCCCATTTCGCCGATCGCTTTGCTTTTTGGCATCGGCCCAGAGGACGGTTGGGAAGGGGTAGCAGGGTATTTTTTTCGTGACCAAATTTGACTTTGAAGTGACTTTTTTAGGTCCTTGCAAGTTTCAGTCGGCCTTCGTCCAATGATCGCATTTTTGGTGGACCAACTCGCATCATATAATGTGTTTGGTATTTCCAAGTCAGTCTGAGTTTGTATGTAAACATGCTATAAAATCTGTTTACAGTAATATTCACACATCAGCAGTGCATAGCACGGGTATCTGCTAGTATATATATATATATATATTTTGGGGGTTCATGTGTGTGTGTGTGTGTGCGTGTGTGTTTGGTGGAGAGTGTGTATATGTGCGTGTGTGTGTGTGTGTGTTTGGTGGAGAGTGTGTGTGTGTGTGCATGCGCATGTGCACATGTGTGTGCGTGCATGCACATGTGCACATGTGTGTGTGTGTGTGTGCGTGTACACATATGTGTGTGTGTGTGTGTGTGTGTGCATGTGCTCATGTGTGTGTGTGTGTGTGCTTGTGTGTGCATGCTTGTGCGTATGTGTGTGTGTGTGTGAGCGTGTGTGTGCCTGTGTGTGCGTGTGTGTGTGTGTGTGTGTGTGTGTGTGTGTGTGTGTATTTGTGTGTGTGGATGTGTGCATGTGCATGAACACTTTAATTGTTCTTGGTTAAGGGTCAATGTTAACTTCTCTTGTAATCATATGCAATTATTGTCACAAACAATTCTGAATAGTATATTCTTGACCAATGATTTTGCTATCTGACTTTATGTGCTGGATGGACCAACTTTTGCTTGTTTGTTTTTGCTTGTCTGTCTTAGCACCCCCACTCCCATAAAAGTGCTTTATGTGTGGCAATGTTTGTAGTCCAGGGCCCGTATTCACAATGACAATTTATCTTTTTAACACTCGATTTATCCCTTAGCCCCACCTTATCTTGATCGGTTAGATAAGGTACGCTCGTCAGAGGATCCTAGGTTGCGCTTTGCTATATATACTGGTTTCCAGCCAAGGGAGAGTGGAACAGGCAGTTGGAATCGTCTGAGTTTAGAGATAAATCGGAGTTAAAATAAATCGCCGATAAATCGCCGTTGTGAATACGGGCCCTGCAAACAAAAACCACCTTAACCTCTCTCTTTAGGAAGTTCAATGCTATTGGAGTAATAGCCTAGCTGTATATTTGGTTCATTGCAGATCGAGCACCGCCTGTATGCTGTGGGAAAGGAAATTTCCATTGTGGTCCAACCATCAGATTTCATCTTTGAACTGAAGAAGAAACTGAAGAAACTGAAGAATTACAAGTCTTTCCTTGTGCAGTAATGCTGAATTCACTCTGCCAGCGCTTGGTGCAGTGGATACAAAACCTCTTTCTCCCTTCTGTAGGATGACAGAGGACCTTGCATCTGCTAGAGTTTTTTGGCTTGAGTGATGCCAGAAGGCATGCAGAGTGATATGCAGTGCTCCCAGCAGCCCCACTCACAGACCCTGAATTCTGTGGGTATCTGGCAGTATGACCACTTTCAACAATTTTCCTTTACCCCTCACTGGCAGTTGGCTATTACCTTCAAAAAAGGTATGCAAAAAATGAAGGCTAGAAGTTTGTAACAGCAAGGTGAAAGATGAACCCATTGAGGGCAATGCAGTATCCAATACAGGGTCAGAAAACTTAATTAATCAGTTATCTCACTGTTTTATATCCATTGTAACACCACCAAAGATTTTGTTAATGTAGCAATGACTGCATGTGACACCGTGCAAAGTGCATAGGTACATGGCCATGTTTGAGGACATAGCTCCCTAGAGAAGATTCAGGTTTTTATGCTTGCTCAAAAAGAATGAATATATGAAATATATATGTGACAAGCCACGACAAAACCAGTGCTAAGTCGCGCGGCACTATTTTGCGCTACGACTGAAAAAAGGCAGGGAGGGTCAATCTGAGTGATTTTCACTTTTTGTTAAAAATAGATTCTACATGGTTCAAACTATCATGCCAGTAAAGGAAACATGTTGAAGAATTATATTTTGATGGTAAAATAAAGACTTTTGTGTTATGTATTGTTTCAAAAGGTCCCTGTAATTAGCGTTAATTGCCTCATTTTAGCCGCAATAAACACACCTAAACCCTTGCAGAACCCCTTCATGTTATATACCGATAGAAAGGCCGCTCTCTCGGCGTTCCCGCGCTGTGGATGACGAAGAAAAATAAGGTCAGCTATTTTTGGAATCGGACTTTGAAATACCTTTGCTAAGGTGTTTAATGTCTGAAGAGGGTAAATCTTCGGAGTTCGTTTTTTTCAAAATGACCGCTGCTTCAGTACCCAACTTGAAATGCCTGTAACTCCTATTCTAATTAATTCACACTGTTCATTCTTATATCAAAACAAACAGAAATGAATGCAGAAATCAAAAATATTAAAACCCTATTTTGTCCAAAAATCGACTTAGCACTGGTTTTGTCGTGGCTGGTCACATATACTCCTTACATATGCTTCGCACCATATGCTATATACTCCCATGAAAATTATCAGAGTTTCAAAGTGTGTGCATCCGAACTCCAGACCCCCAGCCTTCTACCAGGGAAGAGTTTTCCTAGAGTCCTGGTTGGTGACATGTGGAGGTGTCAAAACCAAATGGTTTAATTTTACATGAGCAAGCTGCTGTTTTATCTGACAATTTGTTGAGTTCTAAGGAGAAGCCTGTTCTACAACTGAAGTCATAGATGTGACACAGGCCACACCTGACTTTGTTCTGCATCCTTGGGGAAGTGTTGATGGCCTGGGGTGAATTTTGAATGAGCTGCTCTAAAGATGGACAGTTTTCAAGTGAAGTCCCATTTTTCACAAGCATGTCATCCATAACAACGAAATTGTACCCAGCAATATATGGCAAAAGGGAGTCTATGTACTCACCCGTGTCGTCCGTCCGTCCGGGCAGACGGGCGGGCGTCCGGGCGCCCTGTCGTTAGTAAAAAACTTTAATGTTTGACTTTTCTCGGACACTATTAAATCTATTAACACCAAATGTGGCATGATGGTGTATGATGACAAGGCCTCAAAAAACATACACAGTGACTCGACCTTGCTTCAAGGTCAAGGTCGCAGGGGCCATAAATGTTGTCTAAAAAGCAGCCATTTTTCACATTTTCCCAATTTTCTCTGAATTTTTTTACATTGGATACCTGACCTATATTTGGTATATAGGGCAAAGTAAACTCTATCTTTTGATACCGATTTGGTTGACCTTGCTTCAAGGTCAAGGTCACAGGAGCTCTTCAAAGTTGGATTGTATACATATTGTGAAGTGACCTTGACCCTGAACTATGAAAGATAACTGTTTCAAACTTCATAATCGTTTGGGGCACATGTCATACTTTCATCATGAGCCACATTTGGTCACATATCATCAAGGTCAAGGTCACTTTGACCTGTATGAAATGTGACCAAATTGGTCAGTAAACAAGGCCATGTAAAGGCGCCGCAGGCGCCTGCATGGAAACAAATCCATGAAAACAGATCTAGATGGTAGTGCTGCAGGCTCCAAACTTATAGGCTCCAAACTTGGTGATGGCAGCTGTCTGCAGGGACTTTAATTGCTTGGCATTGTGAGTTTTCACAAGTTTGCGTTTTCAGTACAGATGGAGAACTGGGCTGTGGTTTTGTTCTCCACTATTCGCTGAAGCAGAGTCAGCAGTGTTGGCTGGTGGTCTGCTGATTCTTGACTTGATGACCCGCACATCCTCCTCAGTGTGGCGGCCTTCTCGCACCCTATTGAGCAACTGAGCAAACTGGCAGTCCTCTTTCTGCCGCATGATCTCTGTCAGCTCAAACATGCCCACTCTGTCACTGAGTTGAGTTGAGTTGCACAACCTCTGTACATAGTTCACAACACAATCTCTGTACATAGTTCACAACACAACCTCTGTACATAGTTCACAACACAACCTCTGTACATAGTTCAAAACACAACGTCTCAGCATGTGAGTCGTGTGGGCTTTGCCCTTCTTGTTTTGTTTTAGTCTATGCAGTCTGCTGATGCTGGCATCAATAGTTTTGCTTGTTATTAATGGAATCACTGCAGATTTTTCCTATGCGTTTATGTTTACATCAGAGTCCCTGTGTGTCTGTCTGCTTGTAGTTTTGTGTCTGCCTGCCTGTCTTTTCATATATCAGTCTGTTTATTCATTTGTTCTTGTCTGTGTAGCTGTCACTGTCTTTGCACACACATGCTTTGCATTTGCATGTGTGACTAAATGTCTCTGTCCCCTTTCCCTTTCCCCTTCTCTCTCTCTCTCTCTCTCTCTCTCTCTCTCTCTCTCTCTCTCTCTCTCAAACATATAGTACCAATGCATTCATCCACACATACAAGTCCATAGATGACCATACCCTCCTTGTTATGTCTTCACAATAATTGTTGAACAATTGGCTCAAAAGGCTCAAGTTTCAAACTGTTTATTCTTGATGGATAAATGATTAATCCTGCCAGGAGCACTGTGTACAACTAGTAAGATATTTTCAATGGAACACATGTTATTTTCACCACATATCATATTGTCTTGAGTTACACATTGACTGTTGTTGGACATTTACATATCTTCACAAACTTCAAGCATGTTCCATCTAATTGTGTGAATCTAAAAAGCAAATTTTCATTTCTGCTGTGAGTGAAAATTAAATCTGTTATTATTGATGGATATTTTGTATTTCTCTCATCAAATAGAGAAAACTAGTCAGGTGCTATGTATTGAAGTTAAAAGGTTATCACACATTCATTAGCAAGAGCAGGGTACATTTATGTGAGTTTTATGGGAGGGGTGGGTTTGTGTGTTTTTTTTTCTCTGCCTGTTAGGGATACTTTAACCATGTCTGTCCAAAGAGCATGATACTAGAGCGTGGTACTGCAGCGTGGTACTACAGCATGGTCTACAGTGTGGTACTGCAGCGCAGTACTACAGCGCGGTACTACAGCGTGGTACTACAGCGTGGTACTACAGCGTGGTACTAGTGTGGTACTACAGCGCGGTACTACAGTGCGGTACTACAGCGTGGTACTACAGCGTGGTACTACAGTGTGGTACTACAGCGTGGTACTACAGTGCGGTACTACAGCGTGGTACTACAGCGTGGTACTACAGCGTGGTACTACAGTGCGGTACTACAGTGCGGTACTACAGCGCGGTACTACAGCATCATACATGTCTGTGCTTGGACTGGAGTGTGGTCTAATGACTTGACTTGTGCTGATGCACTCTGTTCTCAACACAATGCGGTGTTAGGAAGTGGTGCTTCCAGAGAGTTGTCTCCCCTGCAGAGACTAACCTAATAAGGTTTTGGAAGCCTTATTTGAATGCATAAATCCCCAAAATGATTTCACACTCGATTTTATCCCTTTTGATCGACTAGACGACTGAATACAAGCAGTAGGGTCAATTATCGTTGATAATAAAAGGGAGGTAACCATCACAAGTCATAAAGGAAGGTCAAGGGAATCCCAAAATGTGTCATCTGCTATTTCGTTACAGGCATGGCTATAAAAGCCGACGTTTACTACAGATGTTAAACCATGATATACAATCCACTCTGCCATGATGATGAGTGCACTACAACATTCATTTCTTCGAAATTTGAAAGCAATCAGCACGTCTGCCACTTCCATGGCTGTAAACTCCGTGGCTCAAAGCATGTTAATCGTGCAAGTTCGTGGAGTGACTTCCATTTAATTCGATGTTTTGTATGAGCCAATCAAATGCGACTACAGGTGCTGTAGTTTCATTGTTGCTAAGCACAGCAAGTGGCGCACTCTAGCATGAAGCAGTTAGAGCTCCTTCTGAGATGCCTCAGTCACTGCGTGACCTTGACAGGAAGTTGACTTCCGCCACCGGGTGAAACATCACCAAAGATTGTTTATCAATGATAATTAACCCTAGTGCTTTTATTAAGTCGTTTCTTTAATCAATAGGGATAACATTGAATGTGAAATCAATATGGGGATTCATATATTCAAATAGGGTCTCCAAAACCCTCTACTTTTCATGATAATGTGCTTTTTAAGTTATTAAAAAAATCACCAACCAATCAAAATTCCTCAGCCAACTACGTTGTAACAGAGATGAAGCAGAATGCAATGAAACGCAGGGTTTGTTGACTTGCAGACAAGGAGTGGGGATTCTTAAAATACTGCATGAAACAGGTCTCTAATAGAGCAGAGTATGTACTCACCTACTGCCGTTTCATTTACAGAGTCATCATGGATAGTTTGTCTGCATCTCAGATGTGTTATCCCT
This sequence comes from Theodoxus fluviatilis, assembly GCA_034096865.1. Taxonomy (NCBI): domain Eukaryota; kingdom Metazoa; phylum Mollusca; class Gastropoda; order Cycloneritida; family Neritidae; genus Theodoxus; species Theodoxus fluviatilis. The sequence goes on along the minus strand of JAWQFJ010007947.1, from coordinate 21,348 downwards.
CTTTGTCATTATCTCTGTTCTTAATGTTCCTTGCAGTGCCAGTCAATTGAAATTCATCTCGGCCGTGTGCATTCAACTAGCAATGATTGTACCTGATTTGCACATGAGTTCATTTTATTTCACAAGGCTTCTTGGAGCATTATCCACTATTTGATTTTTGTCCCTTCCCAGTTATGTGTAACTAGTGCCTGTTACGTCATGTCCCCATGATCCTTATCATCATATTTGTATAAGGTTGCGAGGGTTCATGCATAAAGTGCTTTGAGAAACACACCATGCCCTATATATGGAACATTTTATGATTCATTTTAAAAACAGTTTTTGGTTAATTGAATGAATATGATTTAGATTTTAAAACCTTGCATGATGTTTATGAAGGAAATGAGAATTAGTGCAATGTTTGGTTTAAGTCTCAGTAACTGTTGTCTCTTATCATTTCAGATCAAAAGCTGTAGAACTTGGTACTGTTTCATGTGTAGTTGTTTTGAGAATGAAATGGGTGCAGTCTTGATGAAACAAGGCAATGTGTGTAGAAACTGGACTCGTATATTCCAGGGCTTGAAATGTGCTTGTGGAAAGGTTCTACTTATTGTTAAGGCATAAGTGCTTTGATTTATGATTATCAATTTTGTTATGCATAAGTTGAGATCTCATTTTCTTTGCCTCTGTCTGCGTTGGATATTTTTAGACCTCCTTGGGTTCAAGGGTTTACATGCTTTTGTACCTTCTTTTTTGTCATTCATTGCTTAAGCATGAGTCAAAGATAAGCTTGTGTATGTGCCATACTTGTGGAGGGGCATTGCCTATGCAGAGACAATGTTTTTCAGTCTTTTTGTCCTTCACAGTTTTCCCCTTTGATTCATTTTGACTTTGCACACGGCAGTCCTGCTATAGAGGTGATATTCATGGACTTTGCCTTGTGCATTGAGTAGGTCCCCTTGGGTAAGTAGGGAGTGTGGCAAGTCCCATGGAGCAGAGGGAAGGATGCACTGGTGCATGGTCCTAACAGCCTGGTAAGCCTGCAGGACAGGCTCAGTTGTAAAGTGCTGGTGACTGTCACACACACATGCATACATGCATGTATGCATGCACAAACATGCACAAACACACAAACATGCACACACACACACACACAAACATGGACACACACACACAAACATGGACACACAAGCAAACATGCACACACACACATACACACACAAACATGCACACACACACACACACACTCACACACACACACACGCATGATAGATCCTCCAGTTTATGTGATTGGGGAGTGCCAAGAATGGGTCTGTTAGACTGGAGGAGCAGAGTGTTGCCATGGCAGCCAAGAGTAACCTGTGTTGACAGGGACTCCAATATTGGAGAGCATTAGACTAATACCAGATGTGTCTAACAATCAATGTATTCTCTCTTTGCCCTGTCTCTCCTGTGAACTGGACTCTTCACAGCTGCATGACTTTGGCCTTACCTTATTTAGTGCATGTTGTACCCCCATGTGTGCTTAAATCCCTTTCTGGATGAGATGGAAAGGAAAGTTGACAAATTTGGGCTTCTTGGATGTTTTCTCTGGTGATAAGTTTGTGAGCACTCCGGGAACTGTTGGAAGAGCTGCTGTGATGTGTTTATGTTCCTGGGGCAGCCAGATTTAGGTGTGATAGATTCAACTGTTGGAAAGCCTCCCTACAGTAAACTGAGAAAGACTGTTGCACCATCCTTGTGTTGGTGTAATGCCAACTACACTATGCCAAAAGAGGATTTGATTTCCTTTTCTTATTTGGATAATTAGAAGTGCTGACCGCTGATTGAAGAAAGTGAAATACTAAGGTCAACATGTTCGCAGAATAGTGACTGGTATTCTACACTTACCTTCTCTCACTTATCCTACGATAAGATGCATGGCATTATGGCTACAGTGTGATTTTTCAGAATGGCTAAGTAGGTGCTGCAGTGTTAATGTTTGATACTTTTTACAGTAGACAAGTGCATCCTTTTGTCTAGGGCGAGGTACAATCCTGTCTCATGTTTAGTATGTCTTTTTTGTGCTTTATCATGAAGAATAAAATTTATTTTCTCCTAGTGTATAGTTTTATTTGTGTGCTGTTCATCTCCCCACATCCTTTAACATCACCATGGAGAAATGTCACGATGGATGATTTATTTGTTTTCTACAGTTACCAAGTAAAGAAACAAGATCAAACATTCTGCATTATATTTTTCCAATATAACTAGAAGATAGTAAAACACCAGAACAATCACATTCAAAGAAATGAAGCATATCTGAACAAGTAAAGAAAATGATTTATTTCAATATGGCAACAGTGAATTGAAAGATTTGTAATCTGAAGAAAGAAAAAAGATGATGGGTTGTAACAAGGATAGACGAAGCACTGGTATATCTGAGTATACAATGCCTGGGGACATTATCAGAGCATTGGCTGTGTACAAATGAATTTGCACAGGGTTTGCTGTACTCGCTTACACCTGCTAATGTAATTAGTGCAATGTAGCAGAACAAAGCTGATCATCACAAGGAAGATAAATCACTCTGTCTCTGTCCGTCCGTCCATGTGTGTGTGTCTGTCTGTCTGTCTGTCTGTCTGTCTGTCTGTCTGTCTGTCTGTCTGTGTCTCTCCCTCTCTCTCTCTCTCTCTCTCTCTCTCTCTCTCTCTCTCTCTCTCTCTCTCTCTCTCTCTCTCTCTCTCTCTCACACACACACACACACACACACACACATGCATGTGCACACTAATGTGCATACACCCTTACAAGTACACACACACATGCATGTGCACACAAATGTGCACACACACACAAGTACACACACACATGCATGCACAAACACATGCATGTGCACACGTATGTGCACACACATGCATGTGCACACAAATGTGCAGACACTTACAAGTACACACACATGCATGCATGCACACACATGCATGTGCACACAAATGTGCAGACACACTTACAAGTACACACACACATGCATGTGCACACAAACGCGCATACACACCTACAAGTACACACACACACACACATGCATGTGCACACAAATGCACAGACACACTTACAAGTACACACTAACACACGCATGCATGTGCACACAAATGTGCAGACACACTTACAAGTACACACACACACATGCATATGCACACAAATGTGCAGACACACTTACAAGTACACACACACACATGCATATGCACATGAATGTGCAGACACACTTACAAGCACACACACACACACACACATGCATGTGCACACAAATGCGCAGACACACAAGTACACACACACACACACACACACACACACATGCATGTGCTCACAAATGTGCACACTTACAAGTACACACACACAGCTTAGCCTGCTGTGCAGATACAACCCGTCAACAGGCAGGCAGCTTGGCATGCACACAGATAGGCAGGCAGATAGGCAGGCAGATAGGCAGGCAGATAGGCAGACAGGCCGGCAGGCAGACAGGCAGACAGGCAGGCAGAGAGCTCGGCATGAGAGCAGGTAAACAGATCAGCAGACAAACAGACACACATGCAGTTAGGCAGAAAGAAGAACGACTGCTAAACAGGGAGGCAGACAGATTGGCAGGTAGATGGGCATGCAGGCAGACGGACAGAAACATACGGCTAGAAGACCGCATTGCAGACTGGCAGGCACACAGATACAGATACAACTAGAAGATTGGCAGGCAGACAGACACAGTTACACCTAGAAGACTGTCTTGCAGACTGACAGGCAGACAGACAGACACATACGGCAAGAAGACAGATTGACAGACACACAGTTAGAGGACTGCCTTGCAAACTGGCAGGCAGACAGACAGACATAGATAGGGCTAGAAGACTGCCAGACACAGATACGGCTAGAAGACTGCCTTGCAGAGTGGCAGGCAGACAGACACACATACGGCTAGAAGACTGGCAGGCAGGCAGACAGACACAGATACGGATATAGCAGACAGGCAGACATAGATACGGCTAGAAGACAGACAGACACAGATACGGCTAGCAGACAGACAGACATAGATACGGCTAGCAGACAGACATAGATACGACTAGAAGACAGACAGATAAGGTTAGAAGACAGATAGACAGACTCAGATAAGGCTAGAGGACTGGCAGGCAGGCAGACAGACACAGATACGGCTAGCAGACAGACAGACAGACATAGATACGGCTAGCAGACAGACAGACACAGATACAGTTAGAAGACAGACAGACATAGATACGGCTAGAAGACCGACAGACAGACACAGATACGGTTAGAAGACAGACAGACACAGCTACGGCTAACAGACAGACAGACAGACACAGATACGGCTAGAAGACAGACAGACAGACACATATACGGCTAGAAGACAGGCAGACAGACACATGAGGCTAGATGACTGCCTTGCAGGCTGGCAGCTGGAAAGGTATGCAAACAAAACGACCAGCGCGAGGTCAAGTTCTTGATCTTACTCAAACAAAGACAAGTTGAAATGAAGATAGTAGGATACAACATTTTAAAAGAGGCAATTTTTCGACTTAAAAGTCTTGATGCTAGAGATAAAAGCATGTATTTAGGGGGTGTGGGGGGGGGGGAGGGGGGAGGAGGGGGGGGGGGGCAGTAAAAGTGATACTGATGGGACAGAAAACGGATTGATGGAGGAAGTAAAATGTGTTCATCGCCTACACTTACAAATCAATGAAAACGTGTAAAGCATGAAAGTATGAATGTCGCTCCTACATCTCCTACTGGCTCCCCTGTAAGTATAATTTACCCCTCTTACTTATCTTGTATCCCATTGTCTCTATTTTTACTTGTCTTCGTTTTCATTAGCTCAAGAACTCTACCTCGTGTTGGTTGTTTTATCAAGCACTACGGTCTATAGGCAGTCATCTTGTTTGGAACTGTAGCACATCAAGGCAGACAGAGAGACAAGCAATCAGGCAGGCAGATATTAGGCTGAAAGAGAAGTAGGAAGACACGCAGACAGAACGAAAGCAGGAAGAGAGGCAGGCAGACCGCCATGTAGACAGACAGATAGAACGTAGGCAGACAGAAAAGCAGTGAGACAGAAAAGCAGGCAGAAAAACAGGCAGGCAGGAAGGCAGACAGGAAGGCAGGCACTGCTAGAGAAAGGCGGGACGAAGGTGGCTGGGCATCAGGACTTCATCGATGACGTGAACCACGCCGTTAGTGGCCGTGACGTCAGCCTCGAACACCAGGGCCCGGTCCACGTAGGTGCCTGCAGCCAGGAAGACAAAGTACGTGCGCTGTTGGGTGTTGACAGAGACAGGGCCCCCACACTTGTCGTAATCACGTCCACAGGAGTGGCATACGTGCAAATACATGTAACTATGTGAATGAGAGTACGTAACTGCGTGCCAGTAAGAGTGTATAAGTGGGCGGGTAGATTGAGGATGAAGGCTTGTTGTTGTTATTGTTGTCGTCGTCGTCGGTGACGGTGGAGGCGGCAGCATTAATGGCGATGTTGATGATGGTGGTGGTGGCAGTGGTGGCAGTGGTGGTAGTGGTGGTAGTGGTGGTAGTGGTGGTAGTGGTGGTAGTGGTGGTGGTGGTGGTAGTGGTGGTAGTGGTGGTAGTGGTGGTGGTGGTGGTGGTGGTGGTGGTGGTGGTGGTGGTGGTGGTAGTGGTGGTGGTAGTGGTGGTGGTGGTGGTGGTGGTGGTGGTGGTGGTGGCAGTGGTGATGGTAGTGGTGGTAGTGGTGGTGGTAGTGGTGGTAGTGGTGGTGGTGGTGGTGGTGGTGGTGGTGGTGGTGGTGGTGGTGGTGGTGGTGGTGGTGGTGGTGGTGGTGGTGGAAGTGGTGGTGGTGGCATTGTTTTATTTTTTCGGATTGCTCATGACTTGAAAAAAATAATTCTGGAGTAACTTCAATTATAGACTTGGTATTTTCCCAAGATCATGGCGGGCTAATTCATTGAAAATAGTGTCATTTCTCAGAATTGAAACATACCCATTTTGACTTTGTCGCTGCAGCATCAGTTTCAACTTCCACAGTGTTATCTCCGGATAAAACTTGCATCTAAATGAAGGGCAGATTATGTTCCACGTTGATGGTTGGTGTCTCCAAATTAATTTAGACGAATTACTTTATATTTAGATGTATACATGTACTGTCTGATGCTTTACTCAATTGACATAATTTAGGCCAACTGCATATCAAATCTTTGTTGAAATCCATGGCATTATGCGACTACTATCGTCTCAATATCATTTCATGCATGAAATTGGCACAAAGACTCTTCGCTTTGTCTCAGTCACTGATGTCTAGATGTCATCAAATGCCCCGATTTCAGTACAATCCAAAAGAAAACTTCAACCCTTAGCGCCACGACTCAATGGAATTGTAAAGGTGTTTCTTTCTGTAGGGAGTTGTCACCCATGTCTGGGTCTCGACCTGATTTGTGAGTTACCCCATGCATGAGCACTGGCCTACTTTGTGAGTTACCCCATGCATGAGCACTGGCCTACTTTGTGAGTTACCCCATGCATGAGCACTGGCCTACTTTGTGTTACCCCATGCATGAGCACTGGCCTACTTTGTGAGTTAACCCATGCATGAGCACTGGCCTACTTTGTGAGTTAACCCATGCATGAGCACTGGCCTACTTTGTGTTAACCCATGCATGAGCACTGGCCTACTTTGCTGGCAGCTGAGGACAAAGAGAGCTACAGATAGTGATGATGATGAATAACAGTCAAGTCATCCCGAGCAAGGACTGAACCACGGCACCTAATCGCCTCGCACAATTGCCAACAGGTGGAGCCACTACACCAAATCCCGATCTTTAAAAAGATGCGTTCATCAGCGTAGTTAGTCGTTCGCCTGCGGTCAGTGTACTCGTGCAGGGGAGGTAACGGGACTGCAGTACTCGTGCAGGGGAGGTAACGTGACTGCAGTACTCGTGCAGGGGAGGTAATGTGACTGCAGTACTCGTGCAGGGGAGGTAATGGGACTGCAGTACTCGTGCAGGGGAGGTAATGTGACTGCAGTACTCGTGCAGGGGAGGTAATGTGACTGCTCTGCAGGAGTGTGAAGGTACCATTCTAAGAAAGGTACACATTAAAGGGGTCATGTTCCTTTATTAGAATGCTACAGACAGATAGGATGCACAGTCAGGTCCTAGCACAGTCTATACTCCCTGTGAAATATTCAAACCTTTTCCTGATTCACGGCCGTGCACAAGGGTTAATCGCACTACAGTGTGCCCTCGTTGCCTTCACAGGTACCCGGTTTTATTCCAGGGTGGGGAGAGGGATGCGAATGAAGCAAGTTGCCTTCACAGGTACCCGGTTTTATTCCAGGGTGGGGAGAGGCGATGGGAATGAAGCAAGTTGCCTTCACAGGTACCCGGTTTTATTCCAGGGTGGGGAGAGGCGATGGGAATGAAGCAAGTTGCCTTCACAGGTACCCGGTTTTATTCCAGGGTGGGGAGAGGCGATGGGAATGAAGCAAGTTGCCTTCACAGGTACCCGGTTTTATTCCAGGGTGGGGAGAAGCGATGGGAACAAAGCAAGTTGCCTTCACAGGTACCCGGTTTTATTCCGGGTGAGGAGAGGAAATGGGAACAAAGCAAGTTGCCCGAGATAGCGACTCTAGAATCCGCGCAGCATTGAGCGTCGCTACTGCAAGCGACAGTGCACATGCGCTCGAGCCATTTGCCTAGACCCCACCCAGAGTCCAACTTTTCAAGTCAGTAACAAAAGTGATAATGCGCAACACGTCTTCTACGTATCTAGATTCACAAAGCGTGCACAATCTTTTCTTAACTTGATTAAAGACACAACAGACATAAAGGGAATCTGACGACCCGCACACCGTGTGTATGTGTACGTGTGTATGTGTACGTGTGTGTGTGTGTGTGTGTGTGTGTGTGTGTGTGTGTGTGTGTGTGTGTGTGTGTGTGTGTGAGAGAGAGAGAGAAAGAGAGAGAGAGACACTTTGACACTTTGACACTTTGACACTTTATTTGTCGAGGCCATAGGCCCATAGACAAGGATGAATCAGTGACAAAAGCAACATGCAAACGAATTTTCAAACAAATGGACACTTGGTCTGAAACCATATCAGCAAATTACATTCCAATTATGGCAATGCCAGAACATAAATTTAAGTAAACAGGAATGTAACAGAAAACCAAAACTCTTCCTTTGGCAAACTTCGTCCACGATAAATATTGTATCAATCTCACACTTGTTACTGTATTCCTGCATGTATGAAAGGCGGAAACTTCTAGAGGGGAATATCCTGACCAACAACAGAAGCGGCTTCCTCTTTCTGCCCTCCAAGCCTGTATATTTACTCTGATACAATATTTGTCAAAATTCTAGGCGGTAAATATCAAGGAATGGGAAGGTCAGGTATAGGGAACAGCCAGAATTATGTCACAAAATTTTCATAAAACAGTCAGCCTAGCATGCTTAATAATAACAACAAAACAAAGCAATTTAATCGGGAGGATTACACATCTTGACCAATTTCAATCACATGATGGTGCCACCTTCACTCAAAAATCCCAAGCATACAGAAAGTTACAGACTTCAAAACGCGGTGGAATCTAAGCACAAAGAGTTGATTTTCTGTCTGTGACACATCTATAAGGATGTAATTTTACAATTAGATTCGAACTAGAAAAAACGAACTAGCACAGTAAATGTCATCATTCATCAGTATGAGCACGAGCTGGAATGTCAAGGTAACAATAACAAATACCTATCATGACTCATTAGAGAGTTTCTTGAACTTTTACCCGGCTGTTATAATTTCGGTTTTCTGCGGAAGTCATGATCTGGGTGGGAAACAGAGGCGAAGCAGTCTGTGCAGTAGATACGGTCGGGGCACACACGACAGACAAAGCTTGGTGATGTGCGAATTGGCTCTGAGCAGCAGTCGCACCACGCACCGGACCACTTCTCTCCTGACATACACTGCAATTCCTTGGTGATGTCCGATGGATTTGCGCTCTCACGGTACATAGAGCCATCAAACGCACACTGAGAGCCTACTTCTACTCTTGTCACTGACTGTTTGTCACATCCTGCCTGTCTGTCAGATCCTGCTGGGCCTGGGTTCTTGCTGGTTTCACACTGTGGTACTCGACTTCGATGAGCAAGGGGCGATATCTCGTCATCATCTCTGTGCATCATCTGGCTCACATCCAGCACAGTAGGGGACTCGCAGCACGATTCACTTGCGGCTTGACCTTGCACGCATCCAGGTAACGCTGAATCCGCTCGTGCTTCGAGCTTCACGGGTCCTTGCTTGGACGGTGTCGATTCACATGGTGGGGGTGGCAGCTGACTCTTGTTTGTGGAATCATTGCTCAAGCTTTCACTGATGCCACTTGCTTCAGGAATGAGCTGACGCTTTGCTCTCCAGTTCTTTGAACGCAAGTTGTCTCTTGCGCGCTTTGACGGCGATTTATGAGGTTTGGAAGGCATTTGTCGAGGTAAAGGATTCACTGGAGTGAATGGACTCGTCCATTTCAAGGTGACGACAATATCACCGGAATGACACGAGTCAACATACCACTTTTCCAAACAGTGAGTGTTCAAAAGGTCTCTCACCACATTCTGTAGCACACTAGGGAGGTTGACGCCAAACATCGTTGTCCACTGTGCGGTAAAAACCTAGGCACACGGATTTCTTATAAGACGATGCTGCAGACACGTCCGCCTTCACTGATGACTGAGAGAGAGAGAGAGAGAGAGAGAGAGAGAGAGAGAGAGAGAGAGAGAGAGAGAGAGAGAGAGAGAGAGAGAGAGAGAGAGAGAGAACAGTAAATCTGTTCATTCATTTGTAAGAACACAAGTTGATCAAGAAGGTGTGACGTATTTTTTCTGCAATCGCAATGTACTTACCTTTGTCGTGTGAAGCTTGACATACAGAAGGAGGTCCGACTCGTCAGCCTTTCTCTGTTTAGAATGCTTATAAAGTATAACTCACACACACACACACACACACACACACACACACACACACACACACACACGTACACACACACACACACACACACACACACACACACACACAGACAAACACACGCATACACACACACACACACACACACACACACACACACACACACACACAACACACACGCACACACACACACACACACACACACACACACACGCACGCACACACACACACACACACACACACACACACACACACACACACACACCCGACAAACAGCGCAGGGGAGGTAAATCCTACCTCCGTCCACGAAGCGGATCTGCACCTGGCCCCCGAGAGTTTTGACAACGCCTCCGTCTGTGAAGGCTCCACTGTAGAGGCAGTCCTGAGCCACATGCAGCAGCAGCACCTCTGTGGAATGCACCCAGCATCAGCACCGCGTGTCCCCAACATGCAGGCACTCACCGAGCGCCGTCTAGCGCTCAGTACAAGCCGCCGTAATAGGTTTAGTCGGAATGTGTGAGAGGGGAGAACTCTTTGCAGAAAGAGTTTGTTCAATACAAGTAATGTACACAAGAACGCAATGATACAACAGGACCGATCTTTACCCATTGCTAAACATCACTCACTCCCAGTCCGTTATTTTTGCTTTTCTTTTGACAACGAGCCCACTTCCTGTTTCCCTTCGCCTTCATTCCTCCTCGCAATTAACTTGACAAAGGGCCTATACGACCTGAAACGTACGTGGAGTACGCCTTCTTGCGATGTTCACCATGTCTGCTAAAAGACGTATACTTTGTAAACCTTTTGCTCTCCTCATATTAATACAGGATGTGACATGCCAGATACATGTCTAGTCTTTTCTTTTATGACGTATAATTGTGCATACAAACAAACAAACAGACGCAAAAAACAAAAAGTGCCCCATGTGTGCACTCATCCCCTATATCGTTCAAGCATACAACAAAACTTGAAAGGTGGCTGACATGAAAACGGCAGGTCCATCCTTCTACACGAGGAAGTAGGTCTAATACTCCAGGCAAAACAAGTGGTCACTCACAGATTCTGACTTTAACAATGACCCTTTCTTGTAACGTTTCCGCACGCAGAGAAAGTGGCTTCCACCTACCCCTGAGGAGAATGATGTTGTGGAACAGCTTCAGGATGGTCTCTGGGGGCAGCTTCTGGAAGGCCTGGTCGTTGGGAGCGAAGAGCGTGAAGGGACCAGCTCCTAGGAAAGACAGGCATTGCAGTCCTGCCTTGTCGGCCTCTACTTAGACATGGCACGCCTTTGGTCGTCTGCTCACGGTCACGGAGTGGTCGTTTGCACAAGGTCGTATAGTGTGGCCGTCTACACCCATATCTAATCCATTTCACCCCACCCACATTCTATCCATCCTATCCACATTCA
>JAWQFJ010007947.1:0-2500 GCA_034096865.1 Theodoxus fluviatilis | reverse complement strand
GGATGGATGGATGGATAGATGGATGATGGATGGATGGATGGATGGATGGATGGATGGATGGATGGATGGATGGATGGATGGATGGATGGATGGATGGATGGATGGATAGATGGATGGATGGTGGGCGAGTGGATTATCTATGAGTGTCTGTGTGGAAGACCTGGCCACAAAGGGTAAACAAAAAGCCGTTCTGATCCTCCCTACTCCTGGAGCAGAAATATGGGGAGGGAATGGAACCAGTTAACACCTTTGCATGTAAAAAGATACTTGGACTGGACATCCGAACTCCCAAGCAAATGGTCTACAGAGACCCCGGCAGGAACCCCATGTCCGTCAGGAGCATTGTGAGAGCAATCAAAAGATACAGATCGCGCAAGATTTCATCGATATTTGTCGTCGAAAAATCATTTTGGACTAGAGAAAAGCTTGTGGATGCTGGGCAAAATCCGGGCAACACCCCTGTCGGCCACCCCTGCCCTCTGACGTCGCCCGGGGGGGGGGGGGGGCGGGGGGGGGGGGGTGCGCTGAAGTGTCGCGGGTACCGGTAGGGCCAGCTTGGAAGGAGCAGCTGCGGTCTTCGGACGATGCTGTGGTCGACAGGTGGCCTCTCGGACCCCTGTAGACACTCTGTGGTTGGGAGGCATCCCATCCGCACCCCAGACGCTCGTCAGACTGGAGAGTATAGCGCGTGGGATGGGCGTGGGAGGGGCCAGCTCGGTGGAGACCGCTGAATCCCACGTGTGGTTGACATGGCTGGCAGAAGAGTAGACGTCTCAGGGCTCACCCGGTGGCCTCTCAAATGCGTGAGGGTGGCATCTGTCAGGAGGCCGGGGGTGGTGAGAGCCGGGTTGGAGGCAGCCGATGCGGTCCTCGGGCTTGTTCGTGGTCGACTGGAGGGTGGTGGGGGGGGGGGGGGCAGGACGGGTGACAACCTCCGCGGGCGGCTCAGGTGACGCCTGGTGGCCTCCCGCACTCCCGCCGAAGCTCTGCGTGTGGGCGGCACTGAAAGAGAGCAACGGCAGACGGCAGCATGGTAGGCGGTGGGTGAGGAGAGCCGGGGGCGGGATGTATGAGAGGGGGTGGGGGGGGGGGGGGGCCAGACCGCCGTGTAGCAGGGGAGAGCAGAGCATCGCTCGCCTGGAAGGCAACCTTCCACGACCCAAAAAAGGGGGTGGGGGAGGGAGGGGGGGGGGGTGGGGGTGGCAGGACTCCAGTAACAACGAAGTCAGAGGGAGAGAGCGGACTCTACCACCCCCAAACACGCACAATTGTTGTAGGGCATCACAAGCGGGACCACAGTTTTCACAAGCAAGACCACAGTTCCAGCAGGGGGAGAGCAGAGGGCTTCTCGCCTGGACTGGAAGGCAACCACGGCCTCGCACAGCAGGCGAGATGCCTTGCCCCACGGGACTGTGCGCTGGAGCGCAAACAAGCTAGCAGACCACAAATGCAGCGGGGTGAGAGCAGAGCGCCTCTCGCCAGGACTGGAAGGCACCTAGCGGCCTCGCGCAGCAGGCGAGATGCCATTCCCACAGCAATGTGCGCTGGAGCGCGGAAAAACAAGCAAGACCACAGTTCCAGTGGGGGGAGAGCAGAGCGCTTCTCGCCTGGACTGGAAGGCAACCACGGCCTCGCACAGCAGGCGAGACGCCTTGCCCCACGGGACTGTGCACTGGAGCGCAAACAAGCTAGCAGACCACAAATGCAGCAGGGTGAGAGCAGAGCACCTCTCGCCAGGACTGGAAGGCACCTACAGCCTCGCGCAGCAGGCGAGATGCCATTCCCACAGCAATGTGCGCTGGAGCGCGGAAAAACAAGCAAGACCACAGTTCCAGTGGGGGGAGAGCAGAGCGCTTCTCGCCTGGACTGGAAGGCAACCACGGCCTCGCACAGCAGGCGAGATGCCTTGCCCCACGGGACTGTGCGCTGGAGCGCAAACAAGCTAGCAGACCACAAATGCAGCGGGGTGAGAGCAGAGCGCCTCTCGCCAGGACTGGAAGGCACCTACGGCCTCGCGCAGCAGGCGAGATGCCATTCCCACAGCAATGTGCGCTGGAGCGCGGAAAAACAAGCAAGACCACAGTTCCAGTGGGGGGAGAGCAGAGCGCTTCTCGCCTGGACTGGAAGGCAACCACGGCCTCGCACAGCAGGCGAGACGCCTTGCCCCACGGGACTGTGCACTGGAGCGCAAACAAGCTAGCAGACCACAAATGCAGCGGGGTGAGAGCAGAGCACCTCTCGCCAGGACTGGAAGGCCCCTACAGCCTCGCGCAGCAGGCGAGATGCCATTCCCACAGCAATGTGCGCTGGAGCGCGGAAAAACAAGCAAGACCACAGTTCCAGTGGGGGGAGAGCAGAGCGCTTCTCGCCTGGACTGGAAGGCAACCACGGCCTCGCACAGCAGGCGAGATGCCTTGCCCCACGGGACTGTGCGCTGGAGCGCAAACAAGCTAGCAGACCACAAATGCAGCGGGGTGAGAGCAGAGCGCCTCTCGCCAGG
>JAWQFJ010007946.1:0-13819 GCA_034096865.1 Theodoxus fluviatilis | reverse complement strand
GTGCAAGTCAGGTGCAAGAAAATGTAGATTTGGCCTTGACATCGTTTGCCCAGGCTTTGCGTACCTGCGCAGAACGTATGCTCCGAGAAGTTGGAGATTGCATAAACAGGTATCGTCCAAGATGGTTTGATGAGAACTGCGGGAGCGCGAAACAGCTTGCTTGGCATGCTCTTAAGCATTTTAGGGAAACGGGTGAAAAGACCGACAGAACTGATTACATCAGATTAAGAAATGTTTACAAAAATATAATCAGAAGTAAAAAGAAAATGTATTATTAGAACACTTGTAATTAATTACCTTGTTACGAACGTTAAATCACCGTCAGCATTCTGGTCTCTGGTAAGACAGGCATCATCTAAAACAAGGGAGAAGCCTGACATTGATTTACGCGTTTGGAAAAACTATTTTCAATACCTACTAAGTTCGAATTTATGTCTCCATTACTTAGGAGAAGGGAGCAATGATTGAAAATGAGGAGTTAGATGCACGAATAGTGGAAGCGAAGGTCAGTCTGGTGGTTGCCAAGCTGCGAACTGGGAAAGCCGCAGGAGTTAATGGAATTCCCGGAGACCATTGGAAGCTGGCAGGTGCCCATGTTATCCCCTTTCTTACTTCCCCTTTTAATCAGCTCTATGAGACACATAACTTCCCTCGCGAATAGAGACAGTCATTAATTGTGCCTATTTACAAGTCAGGAGATATGTTACAACCCAAAAATTACAGAGGGATTTCTCTGCTCTGTACCATGAGCAAGCTATTCATGTCTATTCTGACAAGCCGTATGATGAGTTGAGCCAAAAGAGAAAGAAAGTTTTCATTTGAACTGGCGGGTTTTCGGGTAGATCACTCCACGATGGACCATGTTTTCACTCTTTATTGTGCTGTCACATAACATGTGTATAGTGGAGGTAGAGGGAAATTGTATTCCGCATTCATAGACTAGCAAAAAGCATTTGACACTGTAAAAAGAGAGTGCCTATGGTCTGTTTTGGAAAATCTGGGCATATCAACAAAGTTTTAAAAAATGCTCAATGCAGTGTATTCCCAGGTTTGCGCATGCGTAAGATGGAATGGTGTCGTGTCCGATCCTTTTGAGTGCCCAGTTGGCGTAAAGCAGGGCGCAGTTGAGTCACCGACAATCTTTTGTTTATACATGACATATATTGCAGACTATGTACGTAGTACAGGAAGGCATGGTGTACAGTTCTTACCCGGAATGGCGGAAATATTTTTGCTCATGTTCGCAGATGATGTAGTCCTACTGTCAACAACGCCGATGGGGTTGCAATGCCAACTTGATAACCTTTCGCATATATCGGGAAAACTAGTTCTTGTTATCAACAGTGACAAAACAAAGGTAATGGTTTTTAGAAGGGGAGGATTTCTCGCTCAAGGAGAAAAATGGACGATTGGAGGTGCTGATATAGAGATTGTTAATAGCTGCAAGTACTTTTGATTTATATTTACGACCAAACTATCCTATTCATCAGCTCTCGAGTGTCAAGCAGTGAAAGCGAAACAGAAGGTTGTCCAGCTCCTAAAAACGATGTGGAATCTCCACACCTTGAACACAAGCATACTTTTTAAGCTGTTTGACGCTCAGGTGCTGCCTTCTCTTTTGTACGGATCAGAGCTTTGGTGATTGTCTAAGAGGCACCTTGTCGAAAAGGTGCATTTATTCGCATGCAAGCGTTTCCTTATGTCGATATAAAACTTTCAACACCTTGTGCTATGGCGAACTAGGAAGATAACGAGTCTATATTAGTGCTATGATGAGAGCTGTTAAGTACTGGCTGAGACTATGTAAGATGCCAGCAGATAGACTTCCAAAGCAGGCCTATCTCATGATGTTGAACGCAAACCCTTCAGCCCAGTGTAATTGGGTACAATCAATTAAGCGGAATTTGTCAAAATTAGGATATGGTTATGTATGGACAAACTCTGATACTACGTACGAAAAGAGTTTTCTGGGGTCTCTCAAGAGAAGATTACGTGATTATTATCTACAGGAGTGGGCAGCAAAAATTAACAGCAGCACTAGATCTGCTCTCTATAAATCCTTACAAGATAATGTGCAGTGTGAGAGATATTTGTGCACTATAGATATAAAGAAATTTAGAGATGTATTCATACGATTTAGATTAGGAAATAACGAACTGAGAAACAATGTCCGATCGACATCAGGACAGAGTTCACTGAAAACTTGTCCATTTTGTACTGAAATTAAAACGAAACCCATGTTATGCTTTACCCTTATGTTTATAATGACACAAGAGAAAAGTATTTATCTCGGTACATTCAGCGAACAGACTGTGCTACTGTAGCATATTTGCTGATGGACATGGTACAGAAAAAAATCGAAATGTTGCCATGTTTATTCATTATTCTCTGAAGATCTGAACAAAGACAATTAACATGTCATCATGTCACACACGTGATGAAGGAGGCTCATTGCTATCGCCGTAAAGACGAAAATCAAGCCTGTTTTATTGTGTTGTATCTTAACCGATGTATATAGGCTAACATTGAATCTTCCATTTACTGTCCATCCAATTTTAATACATTCCAGTTAATAGAAGCACTGTAAATGAGTCAGATGTATGTACACAATCTTTGTAAACAGCTATTCTATACGCAATGTGAGACTACATGTCACGGTCAAATCCTAAGGGGTGACCTACAACTCCTAATTAGTTTCTAGCTTGTAAGCATCCATTTGTTTTATAAGTTTACATTTGTGATGTCGAATGAGATAGGGCCTACCAAAGCGAGGCACGTGGAATCGCATCAGTGCAACCGAAGATATAAATTCTATTTGTAGATCGTACAATGACATGTCGTTATCTTAATGATATATGTAAACTGTTTTATGATGAAGGGTCGTCGGCCGAGAGAAAGATAATCAATCAAATCTCTCTCTCTCTCTCTCTCTCTCTCTCTCACACACACACACACACACACACACACGCGCGCGCGCACACACACACACACACACACACTCACGCACGCACGCACGCACGCACGCGTCACAGGTCTACACCATTCATCTAACTCTTCTTTTTCCATTTCGTAGAAGGATTAGCTTGGAACTATTTTTCCTAGATCCAACCCTCTGAACGACCCATGCCACCCCCGTCCCTGCACCTTTTCTCCTTTCCCAATCTCTCCCAACCTCTAACTGATGTTAACTACGACAACGGCGGTTGCTATGACGGTGTTGTTGTTGTTGTTGATGATGATGATGATGATGATGATGATGATGATGATGATGATGATGATGATGATGGCGATGATGACGATGATGGCGATGATGACGATGATGGCGATGATGGCGATAATAATGGTGGTGGTGGTGGTGGTGGTGGTGCTGATGATGTGTATTTTTAAGACCCACTATCACCTCCCTCCACACACTCACAATTCACGTTATGATTCTTTCGGCTTTTGTGTCTAGGGGTTTCACTAGTGGAAGGGGGTAATAATTAATTCACTCTCTCTCTTACATCCCACATTCACATGACATAACACAATATTTATCAAAGATGACTTTTAATGAGAACTAAATAGTGGCATAATCATATTCAATGCAATAGGGACAAACTTAAACAATCATGTCAGCCTACTATTTGTGACTGAAGGGCGGTGGGCTTTCCTATTGTCCCGAATAAAAGTTGAACCAAAAGTACTCACACATTCTGGTAGACAAGTGCAATCAGTTCTCGACTTCCATCGATGAAACTTCTCCTTGAAACTGATATCCACTAAGGAGTGGACATTTACTCACTCTCTCACGCAAGGCTATCCCTCGAGACAAGAGAAAAGGCCATAAATTTGCGGTTTCACACACACTTGCTCCGACGAGCAAAAACTTCTATGGTGATTCCGCAAGAACACAAGCGATGAAGCTTTTCAGGCGATAAACTTGTTGTTCAAGAGTCTTGTGGAGGCTGAATCTTCGAACAGGGAACACTGTCCTTTTAGCACAGACTGTCAGAGGGTAGGGGAAGACTGAAAAAACGTTTAACGTGTTGTTCCACTCTCGACACGGAGTTCCTGACGTATGACCGCCTCGCATGGCGTCTTGCAGGCAACTGATCTTACAATTTCAACTCTCCAGGATTGCCGTGTTCACCCACAGCGCATGCGCAACCACCCCCAGCCAATCAAACCGCGATTGCATCATTACCCGATTTGTCAAGAACCGGTTCAAGCCGGCCTCAAACTTTGAAGCAAGGCATGTTCCCGCCAAAACCTCAACTCAGCCACAGCCTTCTAAGAAACAAAATTAATGATACTTGAACCGTAACACCCAATAAACTGAATTAAACTTTAAAAAAACTAGAGAGAGCATCGCGATGTCCAACTACCTGATCCAGCAGATTTTCGACGCGCGATTTATATAAATTCCCTGGTGTAGACATGACCATAGAGCAAACCGAAGATGACAAAATTGCAAAAATAGCCAAAAGACTTTCAAACAACATACCTCACAAGGCAGATAGCAGATTTCTCCTCCTGAACGGAGTAGTGTACTATATTGTCAATGTTGATGACCAATCTCTGCCCCGAATGTATGCCCTCAGTTATCTTCGAGATCATATAGTTAAGCAGTATCATGACGACAAAGGACACATAGGGATTGACGAGACATTTGATGCAATCAGACAACAGTATTATTGGCCAGGGCTGTACCAGAAACTGTACAAGTGCGTTCGAGAGTGCTTCCCTTGCCAATACCGTAGTTTGCAAAAACAAAACCACCCCTACAAGAAAAGGACTCTCCTCCCTAAACTTTCGCAGTAGTAAACTATGTCTGGACCTTATCCCACTTCACCTTTTGGCAACAGGTGCATCATCAGCTTTGTAGACCACTACAGTAGCTGGCCAGAAGGATTTGCAGTCCTTGACGAGAGTGCCGACAACGTCGCACACCTGTTGGTGGAAGAGATTTTTCCACGTTTTGGATGCCCCCTGCAAATTGTCAGAAAATGGAACGGAGAACCACAACATGAGTGTTAGGGAAACCCTAGAGAAACTAAACGTACACCATGCGTTTACGACCCCCTACCATCCTCAGAGCAATAAAAAAGTTGAAAGATTCCACAGAACTCGGCACGATATCCTATCCTAAAAATCGGATGACAACCCGAGTGCATTGGATGTCTATCCCAATCCAACACTGGCGGCCGTTCGGTTCATTATCAGTGAGTCCTCCAAATTCTCCCCCTACTTTCTGCTATACAACAGACACGTATTTCTACCAGTTGACAACCTTTTGCGATCCCGTCGCAAATACGTGGATGAGGAGCCTTGTAGCAGCAGCACAAATGCTTCTTATTGGTGCACCGACGGATGAAAAAATCCCGTCAGCAACAAGCCAAATACACAAACAGAAACAGCGAGTCAGTAGAGATCAAAGTAAGAGATGCAGTGTATCACGTAAATCATAAAAAAGAACAAAATAGAAAGCAAATGAAGTCCTTACTTTCGGGTCGTGAAGCAACTTTATACCACATTCATGATCCGCAACCAGTTTGATGGTAATTTAATGATTTCATGTTGAACACCTGAGACTTGCGAAACTAGACAAATGGGATCTTCCAAAAAAGCACGACGGTCGGCCCCTCGAAGGGCCAGATATGCCGTGCCTCCAGAAGAAACAGGCAGCAGCGGTGGTGAGAAGGACAGAGGTAATGCTAGGGAGGTCGCTATTAACTTCGTACGCCGGTTCTGTCGAGAACGTCATGACTCCTCTTCCAAGGACACGTCGAGCTATCGAAGCGCCTCAAGGCTAGAGACCGTGGCCAATCTGACCAAGAACCTAATGATGACAACGATACCACTGATGACTTGCCTCTAGGTACATCCTTTGAAGTAGTTGATGATGACACTATGGTAGTCCTTGTCCTACTAGATGCAGTGGACATGTAGATCGATGCTGTAGATGTGAGACGGAAGACGAAAAAGAGAGCACGAAGAAGCAAGAGCAAAGCAGTCAAGGATTTGTTGACGATAATAACTGGCATGCTATATACTTTCCTTATTTGTAACCAAAGTTTTTGTGTAATTGAATATTCATGTACATGCATTTGTACCCATACTGTATTTTTCATATTTAGTGAGTGTAATGGGGAAATAGGTTTTTGAAGGTATCTCACCTGAGAGAGACTTGGGTTTTGCTGGTAAAGTTGGTAGTCCAACGACTGTATAGAAATGGAGGATGGATGGGAGTTGAGTTCTGCCCTAGGGGCGATGAGCGGTGTTCGCTCTGAGATATGAGTAGTAGTGAGAAAAGGTGGATCGTGAGTTGGTTGTGAGAAGAGAGCTATATTCGAGAGAGCAAGAAGACAGCGATCAGTCCGCCTACTGAGAGAAGACAGAAGATAGAGATCGGTCCTCCTGATGGGTGAGAAGAAGAGAGAAGAGGAGGGCGAAGCACAGAAGAGAGAAGCAGACGAAGAAGAGAGAAGAGGAAGGCAAAGCACAGAAGAGAGAGGCAGGCGAAGAGATAGGAGAGATCGGCTCCACACACAGCAGAGACGGGCAGAGAGAGAGAGAGAGCTGGCAGAGTTGGAAGGTTGGTGCGAGAGTTTTACACGAGTCGATAGTTTTTCATTGTCGAGGGCTGTCCTACGTGCTTTTATGTTTTATATAAGAAGTCTGACCAACATTTTACGTGTGCTTTTTCATTTTTCCCGTTGGGAGTTGAGTAGGTGAAGAGTAGGTGTAATTTTATAAGATTGTGTTATTGAGGATGTTGTGTTTCAACCATATACCAATGTAACATTCTTTTATTTTTGTTTTTCTTTTCTACCCCTGTTACGGGCATGTTTTATGTTGAAATATAAAGACATGTAAATAACCCGGGACCTGTTTTATTTCGTTTTTGTGGATCCCCGTAACAGTGAGAGAGAGTTGCATTAATTACTCGCATGTCATTTCTTGCTCATATATAAATGATGCCCTTGAGTACAGAACTGAACCTATTCGCAGTCCTCCTTCTTGACCAAGCTCAATCAATCTTGATAAAGGAAAATGCAGTGTTCCGAAAAGAGAATGAAGTCAACCCTGGACGCTCCAAACGGACCTTAGCCATTGTTCATGATCTCAATCCTTACGACAGGATCTTGCGAAACTTGACAGAACAGGTAGCTGCTGCTACGAATGTCCCAGGGAAGAGTGTATCGCGTTATCACTTGGCTTGTGAACCGCAGCGGTTCATTAGAACATTCGTTAACCTGGACAAGGAAACTACAGGAGTCAAATGAAGTCGTGTGGCCTTGAACGACTTTTTCCAGGAGAATAAGTTTCTTAATGGTAGTCGACAGAAAAGGGCAATTTTACCTTTCATTGGACAAACATCGGGTTTTCTCTTCGGTACAGTATCGGAAAGCGATCTCGTTCCCATCCGCCGCAACTTAGTTAAGCTATCCACTATTCAAAACGTATTGTCACGTGACGTAAGAAGCTCTCACGCTATTGAATGCCACTAAGATGGCGGTATCTGAAAATCGTCAAGCAATAAACGAAATAACAGAAGTCGTTCAGAATATAGATAGCCGATTGATCAATGTGATGCGTCAGCCTGCTAAGACTGTCAGTAGGTTGGAACAATGTACACAGCTATATTTACGCCTTGTCTAGTAGTTGAGAAGATGAAACAAACGCGAAAAACCATGGGCTTCTATATTTAACATCTTCACCTGAGCTGAATATGTCCTCCTTGGGTCGTCTTTGTTTTCTACCTTTTGGCTCCCGAATATTAAAAAAAGAACCTTTATGCAAAATAGAGTTCTCAGAAATTTTTCAGTTCTTTTTAAGTTGCTTGCGTCCTCATATCTTCAATACACTTGAAATTACTTACATGTATACCCCGGCATTTCCAATGAACCAAAGAGGCTTTTATTTGTGAAAATACCTCAATGGATGTGTAGTATTATCATCTTTCTTCTTTTGCTTGCTTACCTTTCCTATCTACATGAAGTTCTTCATTGTCAACGAGGAGAGAGTCATACACTTTCCTAGAATGTATCATGTACTTGAGCTTACTTTCTCTGAATTTGGTTCATAAATCATTCTTTGATCGTAGACGCATTCTGCCTAAACGTTTTCGCTAGACTTAATCGCAAGCTCATAGACATTTCTTCGAGAAAGGGGAAAGATTTATCGCACCGTTTATACTTGGAAACATAATCTCTTTCTTCTGAATAAAGAGAGGGTTTACGTGATTCAATCACTTTGTGTTATATATTTTACACTGATAATGGACCCCAGGGAAGGGTTGTCAGCGTCGCCGCGCAGTTTAGAAGATTCGGTTTAAGTGTACGCACGTTTGGCTGCCATTTTCGTCTTTGTTTCCAGACCTCTCGCGTCACAACAAGTCAGCTTGCAACTTTCTCCACAGCTCCTCCAACTTCTTGAGCATTGCGCGTTCCTTTCCTGACACGCTGACATAATCTGTGGTGCCTGGAATTCAAATACAGAGAGAATGTAAGACCAGAAAGAGTCCGCGTGACTCGTATTTGATTGGTCTACATCATGTATGAATCACAGTGGAAACTTCTTAAAACAGCCTGGAATACTTTACAGTCGCGTCGCCCGTCGCTTTGCCACGGCAAGCAACGCCAGCGGTGCGTAACTTTGACAACATCCGCTTACTGTGATACTTCTCATTTCCCTGACGAACTTTCACTTTCTATGAGATGTACTCTGGCGGATCTTTTGATATTGACTGTTATAAGACAAGAACTTGAATAATTTCCATAAGAAATTTCGTAATAAAGGTCCAGTGCATGGGAGTGCTATCATGCGTTGCAACGTCATGCACTTAGAGAGATTCATGCAGTGCTAGGTTCTGCCAGAGATGACGTAGTTCTTTTCAGCCCCGCCCCTGGCTTCGTGTGTCAGTACTTGCAGTCGCTTTGATTGGTTGGCTTGATCGTCCCACCTCTCATCCGCCTTGTAGGTCTCAACGGATCATGTCTAGACATGCGTGCACCTGTCCTCTGTAACGAAACAGTTTCATCCGCTGATTTCATGGAGCAGTACGTCAAGAGGCAGTGTTAGCTTGTAACGCAGTATTCAGTAGGTCCTATTGGGGTCCGTCTCAGCCAATGGCAGTGAGTTTTTCTCAGATCTACCATCCAATTGATGTATCCGATAATCTGAGCACTGAGACGGATCTGGGTATCTATAACCGTGGCCCTGCATATCCCCAGGAGTTCCTTCCATCGCCCTCGCTGAATCTCCTTCTTCTTCCCGGCCTGCGATGGCGGCCCAGAGTCTACCTGCGCTGAACATTCTTCTGGTGGGCGAAACCGGAGTTGGGAAAAGCGCAACTGGAAACTCTCTTCTTGGAAGACAGAAATTCGAAGCGGGCCTCGGCCGACCTGAAACCAAAGCTTGCAAGCAAGCAACCGCGACGCGGGATGGCGTGCAGATAACAGTGATTGACACCCCTGGCGGTTGTGACACAGATGGATTGGACGCAGCAAAAGCCATTTATGACTACATCACCAAAGAGAAATGTGAGCTGCACGCCATTTGTCTGGTGATGGGGACTTCGAGACCTACGGCAGAGGAGAAGCAAGCCGTTGCGAAGCTCTGCACACTATTCGGTGTGGCCATGTTGGAGTATCTGTTCATCGTGATCACTTCTGCAGAGAATCTAGAGCGGAAGAAAATAACGCCAAAAGATTTCTTGAAAGGGTTTGTGACTCCCAAGACTGATATCCTCAAATATTGCATCCAGAAAGATCGGGTGTTTGGCATTGACAACTACAACGACGAGAAGAAGAAACAGCAGATCCAGGAGTTGCTTAAGACGGTCAACATGATGGTCTGAGAAAACGAAGGAGCCATGTACACTCGCCATATTTTGGAACAGAACAAGAAGAAACTGGAGGAAGAGGAAAGGATACTCAAAGAGGAGAAAGAAAAAATACAAAGTGAAAAAGAGGAACAGCGTAAAAGAGCGAATGAGTTAGAGATAAATAAAGCCGAAGAGGCAGTAAAACAGAAGTTGCAGAAAGATATGGAGGCATTAAAGAAGAAAGAGGAAGCAATTGAAAAGAAAGAGAAACAATTCGATGAGAGGCTGAAGCAGCACAACAACAATGCAGAACGCATGATATTGTTGGAGGAAGCAGTGAAAGGTAAGTGCATGAATCTGTACGATCACCCATTTCTTCCCATTTTTGCACATATAAGTCAACTGCAGAGAGATCATGGAGATACTGAATGACGTATATTAGGAAAAAACATATAAAAGCCAATTCTTTGAGCATATCCGTGTAATGTAAATACGTTTGGAAATGGTGGATTTGTCGGAAATGATTTTGTTACAAAATAATGGAACTGGAACGGAATAGATGAAACCCTATGGAAACTTAGGTGAGAGTGGATCCATTTGGTATACGCGGGTAGTGTAGGATACATAGGAAGAAATGATCCCTCGGTGATCCACTGGAGGAAGTCTAGAGAGCACAGCAGCTTGGGTGTCCAGCTGAGGACGGGGCATTGAGCGGCTCTGGTCGTATGCTGTACTCTTCAGGCTTTCAAAAGAACATATGTTTGCAGACGAAATGTGTTGTTCAAAACATGCCTAAAGAATTGTAATTTGCGCTTAAATTTGAATGACATTTCTTCAATCTGCGTTTTTGCATACCGTGCAATGCAAAGCTTTATATTCAAATCTATTCAGAATTAATCGCAACAAAGTTTGACCTCATCTCTATGGAACACGGCGTTTCAGGCATGAAAGCCCTGTAGATGAAATATTCCCAGCTCTCTCATTCTTTTTCTGTCTGTCTATCCGCATGTCTGTCTGCCTCTGTTTGTGTGTGTGTATGTGTGTGTGTGTGTGTGTCTGTGTGTGTATGTGTGTGTGTGTATCTGTGTGTATTTGTGTGTGTTGATGTGTGTGTGTGACTGTGTGTGTGTGTGTGTGGTGTTGTGTGTGTGTGTGTGACTGTGGGTGTGTGTGTGTGTGGGGGTGTGTGTCTGTGTGTCTGTCTTGTCTGTCTGTCTTGTCTGTCCTGCCTGTCTCTGTGTGTGGTGTCGTGTGTGGAGTTTGTGTGGTGTCTTGTTCTGGGGTGTGTTGGGTGTGTGTGTGTGTGTGTGTGTGTCTGTCTGTGCGTGTTTGTCTGTGTGTATGTCTGTCTGTGTCTGTCTCTCTCTGTCTTTATTCTCTCTCTGTCACGACCCGGATTGCCTGAGGTCTAGATGGGTGAAAGTATAACTCGACACGCGTACGGAATTTTGAAGGTCTGTATTCTAAAACAAGAAAATGACTTTATACAACAATCAATAAACGGCAAACACAGCCGTAGCACTCAGAATTGCAGACAGCAATTCACTCCTGTCCGCCCAACACCGCAGGACATCAATACACGGCGAACACAGCCGTAAAAACTCAGAATTGCAGACAGCAATTCACTTATGTCCGCCAAACATCGCAGGACATCAACACACGGCGAACACAGCCGTAGCACTCTCAGAGAATTACAGACACAGCAATTCCTCACTACATGTCCGCTAAACACCACAGGACATTAATACACAATGTACCAGTCTACTCACATGTCCATCGCACCACTCCCCGGCAGCACAACATCGCCCCGCTCCCCGACAGCACAAATCCGCCACACAGAGCCCAAGCTCATCAAATCCGCCACACTGAGCCCAAGCTCATAACGTCGCCCCGCTCCCCGACAGCACAATACCAGGCTGTTCAACAAGAAGTGATGGGGAGCCACGAACCATCAAACCCTTGCTGCTTTTATTACAAATTTACGCTAACTCAGCACCAAAGAACTCGTGTGGCACGAGAAATCACAAATTTCACAAACGTAATCACAAATTAACATTGAGCACGAGAATTGCGCTCAGCGCCCTGACAGCCGCGCTCGTGACAACAACCCCACACGAAAGTGATAGAACACTCCTGTTTTATCCATAACAATCCAAATTACACACACATGCCTATGGAACTGCTTGTTCGTCCTTCTTCCACCGTCTCCTTCTTCTTCTTCGTCCTTTTTCCACCGTCTCCTTCTTCTTCGTCATTCTTCTACCATCTCCTTCTTTGTCCGTCTTTGGTAACACTACCCGACACGTGTCAACCTTGGCAATTTTGCCGACCTGTCGGTACCTCAACCCATTCCTAATTATGAAAGTCACGATTGACTGAGCATCTTCATGTCTGCGCTCATCTTTACCCTCCTGAAAGATGGTCGTCAAAGACTCATCATCTCGCTGCGTGCTCTGCAGCGGACCGATTTCCAATTGTGGGCACTTGGCAGTCAACAAAGGTCGAAGAGGCTTGTGCTCTTTTGCTGCTGGAGCACGTGTCTGTACAGCACCCACTATCTCAGTGCACTCAAAAGTAGCACCGGAAATGCGTCCCAGGATGACATCACAGACAGGATCTTCTATGATACAGGCTTCCACCTGACCCTCGAAAACTGGTGTGAACAAATGAATCGAGGCCAAAGGTAGTTCCACCACATCTCCAGCAAATTGGCGACATCGTCTCACTCTGCCTGTGAATTGATGAGGTAGCACCAATGATCTCTTGACCCCCCGCCGTGGAGCAACCTGATTCGAGCATCACTCTCACAACTCTGCCATTCACCGTTCCCTCACAGATCTGCAAAGACTCGGTGTGGCGAGACAACGTTTTTGCATGCCTTCTGGTTATTAGTATTACTAGAAATGTTTAAAATGCGTCTGCTGACGAGACAAAATCGTACTTTGCTTTCACAAACTTTATTCATCCATGGGTACAGGAGCCCCTGGCTGGTCCGAGGCCTGATGATAATGGCCTGGACCAACCCAAGACCATGGTCACAGTGATCTCTCCCCCAGATGGTATGGGGTCTCTCAAGAGACTGGTGGTGAACGCCTCTGTAGAGACTGCTGGTGAGCTCTCTCTCGACCTGCCGACAGCCCCTCCTTATCAAAGCAACGCGCGGACCCCAGGGGAGCCAGGCTTGAAATCAGCAGTGGTGGATTTCAGCCTGTCTTGGGGTTGTGCTTTCCAAGTGATATAAAAAGGCTCATTGCTGCCTTATACTTACTTGAAATTATTCAAACCAAGTGTTGCCTTGATAGGCATAACAAAGTCAATCGAATGAATATTGCACCATTGCAATCAGATGCCTTAATTTAGAGAAATTATCAAATTTGTCTCTAGATTCTAACGATTTATGAATAGCCGCGCAAACGATAGAGGGGAGCTGTCAGAGGTCACATGTCAAGTTCAATTAACAAACAGATAAGGGAAGGCGCACTGGGACCCTCCCAGGCTGACAAGATACATAGTAGGCTGGTCTTACAACATATATAGAACATGGCCGTCTGAGACGCAGGATACATGATACAGGGATACAGGAGGGGAAGAGGGGAAAGAGGCTGACAGTGCTTGGTGGGGCCAGCGCTTTGACCAGGCAAAAGGGAGGAGGGGGAGGAGAGAGAGAGAGAGAGAGAAAGAGAGGAGAGAGAGAGAGAGTCCATGTAAAACTTTGGGCTTCACTTCACCCGGTCACATAATATTTCATGTAATGCTCGAATGAGTGGCAGCAGATAATTGTTTAGTTCTGGCTTGAATTGACTATTTCGTTTCCCTGGTCAGGCGAGGACAGAAAATTCACGATCATAGACTGATAGAGTCGATGAGTGCATGATCAACTTTCCCGCATTCGGCGTAATGTAACGTGTAAGATTATGACAAGAAAATGGCATTAACGCACAAAACAAAGTTTCATGACAACTAAATTCACTAATTATATTAATAACTGATCATTTTACACCTACAGCT
>JAWQFJ010007945.1:5000-12619 GCA_034096865.1 Theodoxus fluviatilis | reverse complement strand
AACAAGCAAACAAACAAGCAAGCAAACAAACAAGCAAACAAACAAACAAACAAACAAGCAAACAAGCAAACAAACAAACAAGCAAACAAACAAGCAAGCAAACAAACAAACAAACAAACAAACAAACAAGCAAACAAGCAAACAAACAAACAAACAAACAAACAAGCAAACAAACAAACAAACAAACTCACGTTCATCGCTCGTCCTCCTTAACCACTGGGTAGCCTCGTAGGTGAAGTTCTGGTGGAAGTTGGGGTTGACACTGCCTGTGTACGTCACTGGAACATTCCACTTGTAGCTGGAGGGGGGAACAGGGAGCACTTGTACTCGTGTTTGACACTAACTTCAGTGACGTCACGCACAGGACTAATGAACTGGCGGTGACTAAACACATCAGTGCAGCACAATTTGGAATGCAATTACATGGTAACTTGGGCGTCATGAAAATGTTATCGACAAACTCCCCAGCGGGGGCGATAAGAAATTATAAATCAAAATGTGCCCGTTTCAACCAACTGCAAAACATCCTGTATAAAACATGGATTATAACAGTTGTATACGTATTCTGTATATGCATTTTTTAAACCTAAAAGATTAATAAAGTAAGTTTTCCCCTTTGTAATGTACACACTTTTGTGTCATTGTTTGAGTTGTTGTTTTCATCATTGTCGTCAAAACTGACCGCCTTTCCTGTGAAATAGTCAACGTCGTCAACAGTCCCAACTTCACTGGGGGCGTTGAGTAGACGCGAGGAAAGCCAAGCTCTTGTCAGGAATAGGCCCGTGTCAACACATATCAACATGATGAAAGCAGGTGCAAATGCAATCAAAGGTATGCACATGTCGACACTGGCCTGAGCCTCGCACGACCTCGTGTCTATGCAACGTGCCCATGCCTTGGATGCAAGGGAGGCAACTCCTGTCTTACCCGTAGGGTGCCACGCTGTCGTCCTTCTCATCCGAGCCAGACAGGAAACGCCGTTGCGTCACAGTGATGGTGTGGTCAGCTGACCTGGTGACGTACAGCACGGGGTAGTTCTTTTGCGTCACCCAGGGGTCCATGATTTCTGTGACGTTGATGTCGCGACCCTCTGACGTCATTTGCTGAGAACGGCAAGCAGATACAACTGTAGTTGAGATCGACGGATAAGAAATAAAATGATTGCAGAAATGAAAGAATAATTCATTGCACAGTTGACTTACCATGTCTTCATAAAGAAAACGAACCCACCCCGCAAAAAGAAAAAGAAAAAAGGAGGACAAAGCCCATACGACTCACATGCTTGACCTTGACCTTTATATGACCTTGACCTTCAGGTGACCTTCAAGGTCAAGGTCAAACAACTAAACCTACCAATGACATCATACACAAAGAAATGCTTTACACATTTTTCCTACCAAAATACATGTGACCTTGACCCAAGGTCAAGGTCATCCAAGGTCATGCAACACAAAGCTGTTAATTCAAGACATAGGAAGCACAATGGTGCTTATTGGCACTTTCTACCATGAGATATAGTCACTTTTAGTGGTTCACTACCCCATTTTGGTCACATTTCATAAGGGTCAAAGTGACCTTGACCTTGATGATATGTGACCAAATGTGTCTCATGATGAAAGTATAACATGTGCCCCACATAATTATTAAGTTTGAAACAGTTATCTTCCATAGTTCAGGGTCAAGGTCACTTCAAAATATGTATACAATCCAACTTTGAAGAGCTCCTGTGACCTTGACCTTGAAGCAAGGTCAACCAAACTGGTATCAAAAGATAGGGCTTGCTTTGACCTATATACCACTTGTAGCTAAGGTCGCCATTCTCAATAACGTGGGAGAAAATTGGGAAAATGTGAAAAATGACTGTTTTTGAGACCACATTTATGGCTCCTGTGACCTTGACCTTGAAGCAAGGTCAAGTCACTATGTATGTTTTTTGAGGCCTTGTCATCATACACCATCATGCCACATTTGGTGTTGATAGACTTAATAGTCTCCGAGAAAAATCCAACGTTTTAGTTTTTTACGGACGCCCGGACGGACGGACGGACGCCCGGACGGACGCCCGGACGGACGGACGACACGGCTCAGTACATAGACTCACTTTTGCTTCGCATGTGAGTCAAAAAAAGAGGACAGAGGAAGAGATAGAAAAAAGACAACCACATGTTTGTCTTGATGCAGAACTACGATAGAAAATACGAAATAGAAAGGAACCGTGAATTTAAGTGAATCGATACATGGATTAATACAAACGAACAAGGGTGGCAAACTCACGCATGTAACCGCATCCTAAACAAATAAACACAGCTACTGCCATGCCTAACAATACAACACAGCTACCGCCATCCTAACAAATAAAACACAGCTACAGCCATCCTAACAAACAAAACCACCGCTACAGCCATCGTAACAAATAAAACAACAGCTACCGCGCATGCTAACAACACAACACAGCTACCGTCATCCTAACAAATAAAAACACAGCTACAGCCATCGTAACAAATAAAACACAGCTACAGCCATCCTAACAAACAAAAACACAGCTACCGCCATCCTAACAATACAACACAGCTACCGCCATCCTAACAAATAAAACACAGCTACTGCCATCCTATCAATACAAACACAGCTACCGCCATCCTAACAATAAAACACAGCTACCGCCATCATAACAAACAAAACTCAGCTACAGCCAACCTAACAAACAAAACAACAGCTACAGCCATCGTAACAAATAAAAACACAGCTACCGCCATGCTACAACACAACACAGCTACCGCCATCCTAACAAATAAAACAACAGCTACCAGCCATCGTAACAAATAAAACACAGCTACAGCCATCCTAACAAACAAAGACACAAGCTACGCCATCCTAACAAATAAACACAGCTACGCCATCCTAACAAATACAAACACAGCTACCGCCATCCTAACAATACAACACAGCTACCGCCATCCTAACAAATAAAACACAGCTACCGCCAATCTAACAATAAAACACAGCTACCGCCATCCTAATAAACAAAACACAGCTACCGCCATCCTAATAAACAAAACACAGCTACCGCCATCCTAACAAACAAAACACAGCTACCGCCATCCTAACCAAAAAAATCTACTCGCCATCCTAATCAATACAACACAGCTACCGCCATCCTAACAAGACAACACAGCTACCCGCCAATCCTAACAAATACAAACACAGCTACCGGCCATCCTAACAATACAACACAGCTACCGTCCATCCTAACAATAAAAAAACACAGCTACCGCCATCCTAACAATACAACACAGCTACCGCCATCCTAACAAATAAAACACAGCTACCGCCATGCAAACAATACAACACAGCTACCGCCATCCTAACAAAAAAAACACAGCTACCGCCATCCTACAATACAACACAGCTACCGCCCAATCCTAACAATAAAAACAACAGCTACCGCCATCCTAACAATAAAACACAAGCTACCGCCATCCTAACAATAAAACACACATCTACCCGCCATACACTAACAATAAAAACACAGCTAACCGGCCATCCTAAACAAATAAAAACACAGCTACCGCCATCCTAACAAATAAAACAAACACCGCCATCAACACAGAACACAGCTACTGCCATCCTATCAATACAACACAGCTACCGCCATCCTAACAATACAATACACAGCTACCGCATCCTAACAAATAAAAACACAGCTACCGCCATCCTAACATAAACACAGCTACCGCCACCTAACAATAACAAACACAGCTACCGGCATCCTAACAATAAAAACACAGCTACTCGCCATCCTAACAAAAAAACAAACACGGCCATCCTAGGAATACAACATAGCTACCGTCATGCTAACAATACAACACAGCTACCGCCATCCTAACAATACAACACAGCTACCGCCATCCTAACAATAAAACACAGCTACCGCCATCCTAACAAATAAAACAAAGCCACGGCCATCCTAGGAATACAACACAGCTACCGTCATGCTAACAATACAACACAGCTACCGCCATCCTAACAATACAACACAGCTACCGCCATCCTAACAATAAAACACAGCTACCGCCATCCTAACAATACAACACAGCTACCGCCATCCTAACGATAACACCCAGCTACCGCCATCCTAACAATAAAACACAGCTACCGCCATCCTAACAATACAACACAACTACCGCCATACTAACAAATAAAACACAGCTACTGCCCTCCTAACAAATAAAACACACCTACCGCCATCCTAACAATACAACACAGCTACCGCTATCATAACAATAAAACACAGCTACCGCCATCCTAACAATAAAACACAGCTACCGCCATCCTAACAATACAACACAGCTACCGCCATCCTAACAATACAACACAGCTACCGCTATCATAACAATACAACACAGCTACCGCCATCCTAACAATAAAACACAGCTACCGCCATCCTAACAATACAACACAGCTACCGCTATCATAACAATAAAACACAGCTACCGCCATCCTAACAATAAAACACAGCTACTGCCATCCTAACAGTACAACACAGCTACCGCCATCCTAACAATACAACACAGCTACCGCTATCATAACAATACAACACAGCTACCGCCATCCTAACAATAAAACACAGCTACCGCCATCCTAACAATACAACACAGCTACCGCCATCCTAACAATACAACACAGCTACCGCAATCCTAACAAATAAAACAAACTACCGCCAATCTAACAATAAAACACAGCTACCGCCATCCTAACAAACAAAACACAGCTACCGCCATCCTAACAAATAAAACACAGCTACCGCCATCCTAACAAATAAAACACAGCTACCGCCATCCTAACAAATAAAACACAGCTACAGCCATCCTAACAAACAAAACACAGCTACCGCCATCCTAACAAATAAAACACAGCTACAGCCATCCTAACAAATAAAACACAGCTACCGCCATCCTAACAAATACAACAAAGCCACCACCATCTTAACAAAAAAAACAGCTACTGCCATCCTATCAATACAACACAGCTACCGTCATCCTAACAAATAAAACACAGCTACAGCCATCCTAACAAACAAAACACCGCTACAGCCATCGTAACAAATAAAACACAGCTACCGCCATGCAAACAATACAACACAGCTACCGCCATCCTAACAAATAAAACACAGCTACCGCCATCCTAACAATACAACACAGCTACCGCCATCCTAACAATAAAACACAGCTACCGCCATCCTAACAAATAAAACACAGCTACCGCCATCCTAACAATAAAACACAGCTACCGCCATCCTAACAATAAAACACAGCTACCGCCATCCTAACAAATAAAACAAAGCCACCGCCATCTTAACAAATGAAACACAGCTACTGCCATCCTATCAATACAACACAGCTACCGCCATCCTAACAATACAACACAGCTACCGCCATCCTAACAAATAAAACACAGCTACCGCCATCCTAACAATACAACACAGCTACCGCCAATCTAACAATAAAACACAGCTACCGCCATCCTAACAAATAAAACACAGCTACCGCCATCCTAACAAATAAAACAAAGCCACGGCCATCCTAGGAATACAACATAGCTACCGTCATGCTATCAATACAACACAGCTACCGCCATCCTAACAATACAACACAGCTACCGCCATCCTAACAATAAAACACAGCTACCGCCATCCTAACAATACAACACAGCTACCGCCATCCTAACGATAACACCCAGCTACCGCCATCCTAACAATAAAACACAGCTACCGCCATCCTAACAATACAACACAACTACCGCCATCCTAACAAATAAAACACAGCTACTGCCCTCCTAACAAATAAAACACACCTACCGCCATCCTAACAATACAACACAGCTACCGCTATCATAACAATAAAACACAGCTACCGCCATCCTAACAATAAAACACAGCTACCGCCATCCTAACAATACAACACAGCTACCGCTATCATAACAATACAACACAGCTACCGCCATCCTAACAATAAAACACAGCTACCGCCATCCTAACAATACAACACAGCTACCGCCATCCTAACAATACAACACAATTACCGCCATCCTAACAATACAACACAACTACCGCTATCCTAACAAAAAAAACACAGCTACTGCCATCCTAACAAATAAAACACAGCTACCGCCATCCTAACAATTCAACACAGCTACCGCTATCATAACAATACACCACAGTTACCGCCATTCTAACAATACAACACAGCTACCGCCATCCTAACAAGTAAAACACAGCTACCACCATCCTAACAATAAACCACAGCTACCGCCATCCTAACAATAAAACACAGCTACCGCCATTCTAACAATAAAACACAGCTACCGCCATCCTAACAATAATACACAGCTACCGCCATCCTAACAATACAACACAGCTACCGCTATCATAACAATACAACACAGCTACCGCCATCCTAACAATAAAACCATGCTACCGCCATCCTAACAATACAACACAGCTACCGCTATCATAACAATACAACACAGCTACCGCCATCCTAACAATACAACACAGCTACCGCCATCCTAACAATACAACACAGCTACCGCCATCCTAACAATACAACATAACTACCGCCATCCTAACAAATAAAACACAGCTACTGCCATCCTAACAAATAAAACAACAGATATTCAAAACTGCGTATAATTACTGGGGTCGGCTCTCTATTGCGGAGGGCCGCTATTGCGGAGGGCCGCTATTGCGGGATTTTTTTGGTAACATAAGTTCTTAAGACAATGTTGATTCTATTGTCCTAAAACGCCTAAAAAAACCAAAATTTTTTGTTACTTTTTGTATTGAACTTATAAATTGGGGACACCTCTATATGCCCCCGTCTCTATATGCCCCCGTCCCTATATGCCCCCGTCTCTATATGCCCCCGTCTCTATATGCCCCCGTCTCTATATGTCCCCGTCTCTATATGCCCCCGCCTCTATATGCCCCCTGTCTGAGTGTGTTCTTCATGGCCACATAGGGTTAGGGTTAGGGTTAGGGTTAGGGTTAGGGTTATATATAGTCATCTGCTTATAGAGATGGGGGCATATAGAGACGGGGGCATATAGAGACGGGGGCATATAGAGACGGGGGCATATAGAGACGGAGGCATATAGAGACGGGGGCATATAGAGACGGGGGCATATAGACACGCACCCCTTACAGCAAAGATAAAGCGCGTTATAAATATCCAAATCCAAGTCCAAATCCAAATCCAGATGTGGGAATATAGAGCCGACCCCGTATTTCCCCCCCACCCCCCCACCCACCCCCAAAAAAAAGTATTGTCCCTTTTTTATACAGTCATCTGCTTATAGAGACGGGGGCATATAGAGACGGGGGCATATAGAGACGGGGCATATAGAGACGGGGGCATATAGAGACGGGGGCATATATGACGGGGGCATATAGAGACGGGGGCATATAGAGACGGGGGCATATAGACACGCACCCTATAAATGTTTTCGTTTTTTTTCTATTGCGGGGGGCCGCTATTGCGGGATTTTTTTGGTAACATACGTTCTTAAGACAATGTTGATTCTATTGTCCTAAAACGCCTAAAAAAACCAAAATTTTTTGT
>JAWQFJ010007944.1:0-10520 GCA_034096865.1 Theodoxus fluviatilis | reverse complement strand
GTTACTCGTTTTGTGTCTGTTAGTTTTTGTACTGTATTGGCGTCGACCCCCGTCGTTGGTGTTTTTGGTTGGGTGTGTGGGGCGCCGTGTGTTGTTGGTTGGTCTTCGGGTTTGTGGTCCTTCTGTGTGTTGTTAGGTCTGCTGGCCGGTTGTGGTGTGTTTGTGTTGTTGTGTCTATGTGTTGTCTGTTACTGTGTGTTTTTGCATATGTTGTGTGTGTTTTTTGTGGTTCTGTGTGTGGTGTTGTGTGTGTGTGTGTGTTGTGTTCGTGCATGGTAGTGTTTGTGTGGTCTGTGCTGTGTGTGTGTGTTCGTGTGTCTTTGTGTGTGTGCTTGTGTGTGCTGTGCTTGCGTCAGTGTGTGTTGTGTGGGTAGTGCGCACGTGCGGCCCTAGGATTCTTGCGGAAGTCCAAGGAAGCAACAGCTGCTTCGGCTGCGTGCAAGTCCTCTTGTTTTTCTATTTTATTTCTTTGTTCCACATATTTCCTCTATCTTCGCCATCAAATCCAATGAGTGATTCAAGAGTTTGCTTTTAAGTATTCATGGAGCAGAGACAAACAATCGCGGGCTTAAGTGGGGCTTAAGTGCTTTTGTTTGCCCCCCCCCCCCCCACCCCCCTCCCCAACCCCCAACCTAACAACAACCCCCACCCTCCCATCCCAACCCCCCACCCTTCCACCCAACACCCAACCCTATATCCCACCCCTGCCACACACCCCCTTTTCCCCCCACCACTTCTTCTTAACCACAGAACCCCACCACCCTCCCAACCACCACCCACCCTTTTCTACAACAACAACCTTCAACACCCCCCCTGCCCACACCCACCCCACACACCACCCCAACCCCCTTTTCTCACACCCCCCCCCAACCTAAAACACACATTAATCCCCACATTAACAACCCAATTTAACCCTCAGAACACCCCCTCACTTATTCCACCCCCCCACACCCCCACCTCCAAACCCACCCCCCCCCCCCTTTAAATTTTAACCCTAAAACAAACAACTTCCAAACAACCAAACCACCCACTCCCCTACCAATCCTAAAAAAAAACCTTCCCCCCCACCCCTTCTAACAAAACCCCACCAAACAGCAACCCAAAAACCACAAACAACCACAAACACCACCCACCCATACAACAAACCAACCTACCCCCCAAAAAAACATCTAACAAACAAACAAATCAACACCAAATTTTTCGTGTTACTACACACAAAAACAACAACCAAAAAGAATCAAAAACCAACCCAACCCTAAACACCAAACCCCCCTTTAAAACCAACTCTTATCATGTGTTCACCCACCACCCAACCCACAGTTCAACATGGTTTACACCACAACCCCGTCACAAAAAACAAAATTACCACAGTCAACAAACAAGACATTAGTTTTATTTAAAAATGACACCCCACTCCCCCCCCCCCCCCTCCCCCCTTTTCCCCCCACCCCCCCCCCCCCCCCCCCTCTTTGCGTTTTTTTTTCTCTTCCCCCCTTTCCCCCCCCCCCTTCTTTCTTTCCTCCCCCCCCCTTTTTTTTTTACCCCCCCCCCCCCTTCCCCTTACCCCCCCTTTTCCACCCCCCCCCCTTTGCCCACCCCTTTTCCCCCCCCCCCCCCTTTCTTTGTTTCCCCCCTTTTTGTTTGCCCCCTTTTTTTTCCCTTTTTCTCTTTTCCTTTTTTTTTCCCCCCCCCACCCCCTTTCCCCCCTTTTCCCCCCCCCCTTTCCCCTTTCCCCCCCCACTTCTCTTTTTTCCCCCCCCCTTTGCTCCTTTCCCCCCCCCCCCCCCCTTTCCACCCTCACTTCTCCCCCCCTTCCCCCCCCCCCCTTTTCTCCCCCACCCCCCCCTCTCCACACCACCCCCTTTTTTCCCCCCCCCCCTCCCTCCCCTGCTTTCCCACCCCCCCTCCCCCCCTTTTTTTACCCCCCCCCCTTTCCTCACCCCACCTTTTTTTCCCCTTTTTTATTTTTTTTTTTTTTTATTGTTTTCCCTCCCCCCCCCCTTTTTTTCCCCCCCCCTTATTTCTTTTTTTCCCCCCCCCTCCACCCCCCTTTTTTCCCCCCCCTCTTCTTCCCCTCCCCCCCTTTTTCTTTTGTTTTTTTTTAAAACATTTTTTTAAAATTCGATCAATACTGAAATTACACATTACTTTTTTCAAAGTAGTTCTTTGACAATGAGACGTCAACAATCGCCCCTCCAGCAAAATCGGTTTATATTTAGAGGATCAGAGATCCTGCAGGCCAACTCGTGGGCTGATCGTAGGTGAAGAGACTGAAAAACTGTACCACCTCCAACTTCAAGTCAAAAGCAAAGAAAATCACTTTGCGGAGACGATGTGAACCAGTGTGACCCGCTACCGTTTGAAACAAAACAGAAACAAAGTTAACCCTTTCCCTTCCTTAACCAGATGTTGCTGCAGTGCAAAGGTCAGTATTTTCTGGGTGGGTTAGACTTACTATTGTGTCTGTGAAAGGACACAACTCAGGCCTATCTGCACTCTGCCTAGGCCAACTGGACACCATCTTCTCTGATAATAGACCTGCCCATGCACGTCAGCCACATCTGCTCTCAGAAGGGAAAGGGTTACACAAAACACAAACATAACGCTTCCGAAGAAGGAATTAGTAATGGAGATGCGCGCGCGCGCGCGTGTGTCTGTCTGTCTGTCTGTGAGTCTGTGTGTGTGTGTGTGTGTGTGTGTGTGTGTGTGTGTGTGTGTGTGTGTGTGTCTGTGTGTGTGTGTCTGTCTGTCTGTCTGTGTGTGTGTCTGTCTGTCTGTGTGCGGGTCTGTGTGCGTGTCTGTCTGTCTGTCTGTCTGTCTGTCTGTCTGTCTGTCTGTCTGTCTGTCTGTCTGTCTGTCTGCCTGTCTGTCTGTCTGTCTGTCTGTCTGTCTGTCTGTCTGTCTGTCTGTCTGTCTGTCTGTCTGTCTGTCTGTCTGTCTGTCTGTCTGTCTGTCTGTCTGTCTGTCTGTCTGTCTGTCTGCCTGTCTATGCGTCTGTGTATGTGTGTGTATAGGCTCCTACACACGTACTGGTTGTCCCCCGATTTTGCTGCCGATCCGGTCAAGAATCGAAACGGTTGACTCATTTGCATACAATCTGGCCCGGTTCTTGTCCGTAGGGCAGGCTCTATTCCCCGACCCGGTCTCGACCCATTCGTATGCCGGGCGACGCGAGAACGACGAGAATCTCGCGACTAGTTGCCAATTGAAATGGCGGAACTGTCTCCGCTTCGCACAGAAAACGCTGTATTTGGGGAATACTAAGACCCCATCCAAAGAAAAAGTAAGGCATGAACAGCATTAATTTATCAAAGCTGTATGTTGAATGCATCAATAGGTCGTGAAAGCTCCTACATTTTACAAATCGAATGCAGGTCGACGCAGATCTACACGGCGAAGAATCTGTCGCCACGGCTCCACCGCTTATCGTTGCGTGTTCGCACAGAAAACGCTGTATTGATACTAGAAACCCCATCCAAAGAAAATGTAAGCCATGAACAGCATTAATTTATCAAAGCTGTATGTTGAATGCATCAATAGGTCGTGAAAGCTCCTATATTTTAAATCCAAAATGCAGGTCACACCCATAGAGCTACACGTCGAAGCGTTGTTGCCATAGCTCGGCAAAGGGACGTAACTCTAAATTCTGACCTCGCTTCGCGTAAATGAAAATCGCTCGAGTGCGCGGTCTCGGTGTAATCGTTGCGTGTGGCTGTCAACCCGATTTTTACACGCACGGTCAGACCGGATCGGGAGCAAAATCGGCTTGAAAACCGGTACGTGTATAGGCGCCTTATGTGTGTCTGTCTGTGTGTCTGTCTGTATGTGTCTGTCTGTCTGTGTCTGTCTATGTGTGTGTCTGTCTGTCTGTCTGTCTGTCTGTTTGTCTGTCTGTCTGTCTGTGTGTGTGTGTCTATGTGTGTGTCTGTGTGTGTGTCTGTGTGTGTGTGTCTGTCTGTCTGTCTGTCTGTGTGTCTGTCTGTCTGTGTGTCTGTCTGTCTGTGTGTCTGTCTGTCTGTGTGTCTGTCTGTCTGTGTGTCTGTCTGTGTGTCTGTCCTGGTCTGGTCTGGTCTGGTCTGGTCTGGTCTGGTCTGGTCTGGTCTGGTCTGTCTGTCTGTCTGTCTGTCTGTCTGTCTGTCTGTCTGTCTGTCTGTCTGTCTGTCTGTCTGTCTGTCTGACTATAATACGTAACTCCATCCAAATCAGGTCGAGAGGGAACGTAATAGTGGAGGTCAGAAGAGATTCCATGGGAGACGTGTGGGTTTACTGCCTGTTTCACTTCTGCAGTGATGAGTGCCAATCGTGATTTCAGTGCTGCTAGTCTAGATAACGATAATCCCAGGAACACGTTTTTAACATACTTGTCTAAAATGTGTGTCGTGCGTCTGCCAGTCTTTGGGGGACCCGGTCAAAAGCTCTCTCTCTCTCTCTCTCTCTCTCTCTCTCTCTCTCTCTCTCTCTCTCTCTCTCTCTCTCTCTCTCTCTCTCTCTCTCTCTCTCTCTCTCTCTCTCTCTCTCTCTCTCTCTCCATTGTTGTGTATAAAGTATTGAATAATAGTTCGACAAATAGTTTTACTTCATCAACAATTATCTAGTATTTAAAGTAAACAAAGAGACGCACGTTCTATATCAGAGGCAAAGAACAGCCCGAGTAATTCAGCACGTTTATCAAATGGTGTCATTTGTGTTTTGAAATATTTCTTCATTCAGATACTTATACTTAATTACATATTTGCAATGGCTGCTTTGTTAGATTGTGTCTGCTGCGTCTCATCATGGTCGGTCTCAGTAGCAGTGTACACCCTGCAGACAACGAAAATGAATATTACGAGGCACATGATTTTGTA
Organism: Theodoxus fluviatilis; assembly: GCA_034096865.1. NCBI lineage: Eukaryota > Metazoa > Mollusca > Gastropoda > Cycloneritida > Neritidae > Theodoxus > Theodoxus fluviatilis. The sequence continues at coordinate 5,673 of JAWQFJ010007944.1, read as the reverse complement.
TTTGAAAGCTTCGTCTTCGCATATAGATGTAGGTCGACATGAAATGCAACGATGTAGGCTACCTAGAGTTTAAAGTCAATAATGATTATTCCCTGAACAATACGAATGTGATCATACCAGCTCTGTGCCATTGTTTTAGCGAAGACGGTGCTAAGTCTTTCGATGAGTACAAAGGTTATCTTGTCGTGATTATTTTGTATAGAACTAATCTTACAACTGTTATTATCTTCATTTTTACGTCGACTTTGATCGGTTCAGTTGACCATGCATTGAATATTTGCTTTGAATCTCTTTCTCTTATCACCTTTCTAGGGACTCAATATCACGAAGCGCACTTATGTCCACACGGAGTTAGGATAGCAATACCTCGAGAACGTTCAGCCTCACCCATTTGCCCCGAATTGGGGCAGTCACGAACGAGTTTATATGGTCCCTTAGCAGAAGGTGAGTTTCTCAGGGATTGCTGCGGCGTGGTGTATCGAATCACGCTCTGAGGAGCACTTACTCCGTCACGAGAATACAGACAAACCGTGATGAAAAGCTTACTAGATGGCATCTAGTGCATATTTAATCGTGCAGTCACGAATCTTGCCTGCGTGGTGCTTGGAATACGTGAGCATGGCAACTTGGGAACCGTCTGACCTTGAAGGTACTTCACATGATAGGTCCCCTTTCCTGTCCTTCCGCTACACTATTGCAAATAACTCCTATTCTGTCCTTTCTCCGCTATTACCAGTCCTTAATCTTGCCCCCTGCTCTCCCTCACGCTACCCTTTTTTCACTCCTTGCCCTCCACCTCTTTAGTCGGTTTACTGCTCTGATTGGCATTTGCACAATAGAGCTTGACTCTTATCAAACGCAGCTGGAAGTCGCATGTTTCACCGGACAATCGCCACTCGGACAATCGCTACCCGGACAATCGCCACCGGACAATTGCCACCCAGACAAATGCTACCCGGACAATTGCCACCCGGTCAATCGCCACCGAAGACATTTGCCACCCGGACAATAGCCACCAAAAACAATTGCCACCGGGACAATAACCACCGAGCAACCTAATCTTGTACAAACTGATCGAGGCCCTGATGCGAGAAGCACCACTTTCTCGACTGAATGTCACACATGCTCTCATCGGACATCAACCTCCACCAAAGCGCAAGAAATACAATGACAAGGAGAAGCGTATGGAAACACTGCTTGAGAAATACGACACAACCAACAAACTGACCTTCCTGCGAGGCATCGCGCTCAACATCGTGTTCTGACTGAGAGTAACTCCTTCCGAAGTGACTTTTAAATATTATTGATATGACTAAATGTATTGTTGCATGTGATGTGATGTGATGTGTGTGTGTGTGTGTGTGTGTGTGTGTGTGTGTGTGTGTGTGTGTGTGTGTGTGTGTGTGCGTGCGCGTGCGCTGATGCTAAACTTTCAATTTTATATTGATAATTTATTCATTTTATTTGACCTATGTATTTGACTTATGAGGACAATAAACTATCTTGTATCTTGTAATTGACTTGGGTTTGGATGGGTTTGGGTGGCGAAAGACTCGGGTGGCGAAAGACTCGGATAGCTATTGTCCGGGTGGCGAAAGACTCGGGTGGCAAATGTCTTCGGTGGCGATTGACCGGGTGGCAATTGGCCGGGTAGTAATTGTCTGGGTGGCGATTGTCCGGTGGCGATTGTCAGGGTAGCGATTGTCCGGGTGGCGATTGTCCGGACACCGTTCAAACCCGGATTCCCATTTCAGCTTCTACATATGTCAAAATCTTGTGAGTGTCTGGACCTTTAGTGAGAATACAACTTGTAGTCTGTACAACACTAATACAGAGCAACACCATACTTTAAATGCCGTATAATAAAACAAAGTCTCAAACAATAACATGCAATGCTACACAACACTACAATAAATGCAAAAGAATACAATACAACACCATGCAATGCAATGCAGCCAGATTATTTATATACTATCACACCTTTCTTGCCCAGATAATTTGTTGCTTATAACCATTCACCTTCTCAGCTTTGATGCTGGTCATCGATCTCAATCAACGCTTTTCAACTTCAACTCAGCATCCGCTCTGTGCTTGAAGCAAGTACTCAAACACAGACACACACACACACTCACACACACACGCACACGCACACGCACACACACACACACACACACACACACACACACACACACACACACACACACACACACACACACACACACACACACACACACACACACACACACACACACACACACACACGGCACAAACACACACACATGAAAATACTGAACGCATTATCTCCGGTGTTATCCTTTGATTTAAGACTTGAAGACAGCAGACATTCGTGGGGAAATTCCTATTGGTGAAGGCAGAACTCGTAGAATATCAATTATGTGACTCGGGATTAGTGGAGTAAAGCGTTCAACCCTTTGAGACCTGGACTGGGTGAAACGTCGCTCCAGAAAACGAAATCCCCACCCCTCTACCCTCATCCGTCTGAAATGATCCAAAGACGTTGAAACAATGACGAAAACATTCCTTCTTTCAAGATTTGCATTACGGGGAGAGGCTTGAAGATCCTAACAGGGAGTACCCGGTGGGTGAACTCTTAAACAGATTAGTTAAGATCCAAAGGTAAAGACAGAGGTGTCGTAAGCTCATCACGAACATTCGAAAGACCGTTTGGTCAAAACTGAAATTTAAAAGATAGGGGCACATGATTAGTTCATCACGAACATTTGAAAGACTGCTTGGTCAAAACTGAAAGTTAAAAGATAGGGGCACATGATTAGTTCATCACGAACATCTGAAAGACTGCTTGGTCAAAACTGAAAGTTCAAAGATGGGCACATGATTAGTTCATCACGAACATTTGAAAGACTGTTAGGTCAAAACTGAAAGTTAAAGACAGGGGTGTATGGTAAGCTCATCACAAAATTATGAAAGACAGCTAGGTCAATATTGAAAGCTAAAGACACGAGTTTACAGCAAATTCATCACGAAAAGTTTATACATGTTACAGTAAATACACAAAACTAGGAAATTTACCAATTTCCTGAACATTCTAGTAAATTGGCAAAGCTACTGTTTCACTCGGGGAATTAACAAATTTCCTGAACATTCTAGTAAATTGGCAAAGCTACTGTTTCACTCGGGGAATTTACAAATTTCCTGAAATTTTCAGGAAATTGAAACATTTCCTAAGTTTTTTTTGCCTTGTTTTTTGACCATTTTACTGACTTTTGAAACAGAGTCAGTAAATTTGTCAAACTCATTTATTTTTAAAAGAACTGTTGAGCAGATTGAAAAGAACTCAGGCAAAAAGCCATCGAATTCATGATTTTTTTTGTAAACAGGTGTCAAGATACTTTGATAATCAGTTGTTGAGAACGGATACAGAATCTTGAGTTGTTTTTGAAGAGATAAAATTTCAAGTTAGCCTCACATTGAGTTGTACAGCAGATTTGAAAACAGCATTGTCAAAAGAGATTTTTCACTTGAAAGATGGCTACTGATCAAGAAAAGAAATTCACTTTAGAGCTGTTTAAACTTCACGCAGAAAATAAAACGTACAGCTTGATTCCAAAATTAGAGTACGTTAAAACTGTACACGAAGTCAAGAGTGCAGCCACAATCAACAGGACCAAAAGCCAGCGGGACTACTATCAACTGAGCAAGTGAGTCTCCTTTTTATTCTGCTTGAGTGTTTGTCTGCTTTTTCTTCTACTTCATCTTCCCCTCTCCTCTCTCTCTCCCCCCCCCCCCTCTCTGTCCCCCTCTCTCTTTCTCTCTCCCTCTCTCCTCTCTCTCTCTCTCACTCTTTCTTTCTTCCTCTCTATCTCTCTCTTCCTATCTCTCTCTCACTCTCACTCTCCCCCGTCTCTCTCCCTCTCCTCTCCCTCTCTCCCCCTTCCTCTCTCCCTCTTTCTCAATATCTCTCTTACTCTCTCTCAATCTCTTTCTTTCTTTTGCTTTTGCCACCCTCTCTCCCTCTCCCCCCTCTTTCACTCTCTCTCTCTCTCTCTCTCTCTCTCTCTCTTTCTCTTTCTCTCACTCTCTCTCTCACTCCCCTCTCTCACTCTCTCTCTCTCTTTCCAGTTTTCTTGTCTCAAAAAAATAAATATACTAATGCATTTCACGTATGAGATTCACCAGTGCGGTCCGATTGAAAAGTTAATAAAGAAGAAGACAAATTCAGACGAAAGCCCCATGTACTTCATAAGTATAGAAGAAACATTTGATATCATTCAACAAGCGCACATTGCTACTGTCATGGGGAACGTGACAGGATGATCAAAGAGACTTTAAAAAATATGCAAACATCAGTACCAAATCAACGGAATTGTTCAAATCGTTGTGCCTGGAGTGCCAGAAGAAGAGAAAGAGACCGATGACTAAAGGTGTTGTAGTCCGTCCCATACTGAGCAAAGAGTTTTCAGCACGAGGGCAAGGAGATCTTATTGACATGCAGTCTATGTCAAGAAACTGTAACAGATGGATCATGGTGTATCAAGATCACTTAACAAAGTTTTGCGTCCTTCGCCCGATCAAACGCAAACGACCTGTTGAGATCGCTGCACAGCTTCTGGACATCTTTCTGTTGCTTGGCGCTCCAGCCATACTCCAGAGCGACAACGGCACCGAGTTTACAGCTCACATTATCTCAGAAATCAAAGACTTCTGGCCAACTTTGGTGATGGTACATGGAAAACCGCGCCATCCACAAAGCCAGGCCTCAGTAGAACGTGCTAAGGGAGACATCAAAGATATGTTGGTGGCATGGCTTGCCGACAATAACACTCAGGATTGGGTCACTGGCATCAAGTTTGTTCAGTTCCAAAAGAACAGAGCCCATCACTCAGGAATAAAGCGGTCACCATATTCTGCATTATTTGGAATTGAAGCTCGTGTTGGACTAACGTCTTCATCATTGCCTGTGGAGGTCTTGAGACACTTAGATTCTGAAGAGGATCTTCTTGCTTTGCAAGTGCCACCATCCTCGACACTTCCTGTGGCAGCTACGTCGACACTTCCTGTGGCAGCTACGTCGACACTTCCTGTGGCAGCCACTTCGACACTTCCTGTGGCATCCACTTCGACACCTGTGGCAGCCATATCTTCTGCCATGACTAATACACACCTCTGTAATCATAAGAAAGAAACTTTAGATGCTCAATGCCAAAAAATAAAACGATGTCGGGAGGAGGCTCACTCTGCTCAAACTTGTCAGGCGGGGCGAATGGTAAAAATAAGTAGAGTAGATTTAAAGGCAGGGGAATTGGGGGATACTGTTGCTGTACCAATCCCTTTATTTGACCGTGGTAGGGGAGATCCACGAAATATTCTTGGAGTAATACTGAGCAGGGATGTAAACACGGACTTGTACACTATTGCTGTGAAAGCCGGGATATTGCATGGCAGTTACTCCAGAAATCAATTTGACCTTTGCCCACAAAGATTAAGCACCGAACAGGACGTTTGTCATGACAAGACGGTATCATTGCGGTCAGCAGTGGGTCAGTTGTCTGCTTCGGGAGGGCAAGGATTTGTTAAATGCAAATGTGGGGGGTCAAACAGATGTCAAACAAATAGGTGCAAATGCTTCAAAGCACAGCTTGTGTGCAATTCAAGGTTTCATGGATGTGGCGGTTTATCTTCGACCTGCAGGGT
>JAWQFJ010007942.1:35000-41448 GCA_034096865.1 Theodoxus fluviatilis | reverse complement strand
ATTAGGCAATCATAGTAGCGTCCTCGGCGAACTGAAATTCACTTCGCTATGAGGAATTCTTGCATTCTACGTCACACTTTGTGCTGCCACGTGACATCCGGTTGTCTGCGATATGGTAATTCACAAGTTTTGCCCATACGTACTTCATGAAAACAGACGATTTGCCGAACTCGTTTTCGGTGAGTATTTTTGCATTCTTCAGTTGTCCTAACGTTACTGTAATCACAAGAAAATGATACCATGTCGTTTCAACTGCTGATTTGTAAAATGAAAGGGCTTGACTGACAAACAGTAAACATTTCAGGCGTAGTTTTTGCGACCAACTGGTTGGCCTACAAAAGATTAGCATCCAAAGAAATGGCGACCCAAAAGATGTCACGCTTCACGTTTTAAATTGCTCGATTTTCTTACTAGTTAATCAAAACATCAAGTTATGCGATGCTTGCGGGAACCCCCCCCCCCCCCCCCCCCCCCCCAATAGAAAAATAAAAACATAAAAATTAATAAATATATATATATATAATTTTTTGTCATGAAAATGCGCCAGATGAGACCATTTCCCCCCTCCCGCCCCCCCCCCCCCCCCCGCTTGCTAAAAAAGTTTGGAAACCCCCCCCCCCGCTAGCTAAAAATAGTTTGGAAACCCCCCCCCCCACCCCCGCTTGCTAAGAAAAGATTGGAACCCCCCCCCCCCCGCTAGCTAAAAATAGTTTGGAACGCCCCACCCCACCCCCCGCTTGCTAAAAACAGATTGGAAACCCCCCACCCCCGCTAGCTAAAAATAGTTTGGAAACCCCCCACCCCCACCCCCCGCTTGCTAAAAAAAGATTGGAAACCCGCCCCTCCCCCCCCCCCCACCCCGCTTGCTAAAAAAAGTTTGGAAACCCACCCCCCCTCCCGCTAGCTAAAAATAGCTAAAAAAGATTGGAAAACCCCACCCCCCTAGCTAAAAATAGTTTGGAAACCCACCCCCCAACCCCCCGCTTGCTAAATAAGAGATTGGAAACCCTCCCCTTTCCCCCCCCCCCCCCGGTTGCTAAAAGAAGTTTGGAACCCCCCCCCCCCCCCATCTAAACATAGTTTGGAAACACACACACACACCCCCCGCTTGCTTAAAAGAGATTAGAAACCCGCCCGTCCCCGCTTGCTAAAAAATGTTTGGGACCACCCCCACCCCCGCTAGCTAAAAATAGTTTGGAACCCCACCCCCACCCCCCCGCTTGCTAAAAAAAGTTTGGAAACCCCCCCCCCCGCTAGCTAAAAATAGTTTGGAAACCCCCCCCCCCCCCCCCGCTTGCTAAAAAAGATTGGAAACCCCCCCTAGCTAAAAATAGTTTGGAAACCCAACCCCACCCCTCCCACTTGCTAAAAAAAGATTGAAAACCCGCCCCTCCCCCCCCCCCCCCCCGCTTGCTAAAAAATGTTTGGAACCCCCCCCCTATCTAAAAATAGTTTGGAAACCATCCCCCACTCACCCGCTTGCTAAAAAAAGATTGGAAACCCCCACCCCCCTCCCGCTAGCTTAAAATAGTTTGGAAACCCACCCACCCCACCCACCCCCACCCGCTTGCTAAAAAAGTTTGGAAACCCACCCCCCCGCTTGCTAAAAAAGATTGGAAACCCGCCCCCTCCCCCCCCCCCCCCCCCCCGCTTGGTAAAGAAAGTTTGGAAATCCTTCCCCCCCTCCCCCACCCCCCGCTTGCTAAAAAAAGCTTGGAAATTTCCCCCACCCCCCCACCCCTTCACTTGCTAAAAAAACTTGGAAAGCCCCCCCCCCCCCCTGCTTGCTAAAAAAAAGTTTGGAAACCCCCCCCCCCCCAAAAAATGAACTGATCCGCCCCTGGAACAGTACTTTCAACCAGTCTGGGACTTGATTTCATGTTGATTTTTGATTAAGAGTGCTATTCTATAATGGTGTTTCAGATTCCTCACCAGGCAGCAATGGACCTCTACTCTGATCCATTCGTTCACAGCAAAGAAATTCGTCTGCTGTTCTATTCGACATAAGAGATACGAAGTTCGTCACTTTCTTGTGATGCGCGCGCACCCTGATTTAGATACGAATTATGCCAATGCGAAGTTCGTGGAGGACGCTACTATGATTCTCTATTATTTCCGGCAGGCGAGACGGCTTTGCACGGGAAAAAACTTTTTTGAACGCTACTTTGTGTGTTAAACTACACAGATGCACCAAAAACACAAAAATTCGTAAAGGAACTAATGCGTCGTTTGTCGGGATATACTCCATGTGAAGAACACGCGCAGGAGTGGTAAATCGCATAAAGAGAGAGCCGAGCAGATAACTCTGCGATGACTTCCGGAAACTGTTTTCACCGGGAAACTATTTTGACCGCTACAAAGCGTGTAGCGACCAAAATAATTTCCCGGCCAAAATAATTCCCGGAAGTCATCGCAGAGTTATCTGCTCGGCTCTCTCTTTATGCGATTTACCGCTCCTGCACGTGTACTTCGCATGGAATATATCCCGACAAGCGACGCATTAGTTGCTTTACGAATTTGTGTGTTTTTGGTGCATTTGTGTCGTTTAACACATAATGTAGCGTTCAAATAAGTTTTTTCCCGTGCAAAGCCGTCTCGCCTGCCGGAAATAATATGGGAGTCACCTCCCTGTAGTCTATTTTTAGTCTGGTTTTATAAAACGCGACCGTTGACTGACTTGGCACGCCCGGGGAGTTATGCTAAGATCCGGCCGCGTTAATATATCTGCGTTTTGTGACAAACATCTTGCTCGGCGGTACTGTACTCCATGCACCTTAACGGCCCACGTGATTCGGGTGTAATCTTAAGCTAAACGACGTTCTGAATGTTTCCGACTTCGACCACAAGACGCAGATATACTAACGCGGCCGGATCTTAGCATAACTCCCCGGGCGTGCGAAGTCAGTCAGGCGGAGTGGCGGGTGCCGCCTCTTTTTAGAGTTGAATTCTCAGCACATCCCGAGCAGATAACTCTGCGATGACTTTCGGAAATTATTTTGGCCGGGAAATTATTGTGGTCGCTACACAACGCTGTTGCCGGCGCTCGACAGGTTCTCAGCTCGCTGCCTTGAATCGCTGTCCGGCTGGCTGGGGCGTTGCAACTGCAGCAGTAGACCGCAGGCGGTGTGATGAGGCACTTCGTCCATCTGCTTGCTAATTAAAGGTGTGGGGTCTTTCATAGTTGGTGGAAGGCTGGACACGTGCAGCGGCGTGATCTCTTTGGCTGGAATCCTCCGGAGTAGCGCCATGATCGATTCGAAGCTGCAAAGCACAGTCCCGATCAGATGTTTCACAACTGATGGTCACATCTGAGTCACATGACACTGTCAGCACAGTCCTTCTCTTGAGCTTGTTCACTACTGAATTTGTCTATTATTGGCTGAAAAGCTTTACGGATCATATGATTACGTGAGTTCAGTGAGTTCAAACCTACGGTTCCCCATTTCCTGGCTCGGCAACATCAACACTTGCTTTAGTGCACAACGGTTCTGCCGTCGCCGCGTTTTGAGGTGACACAGTCTCTTCACGTTCTGCACGTGCGTCTCGAGCAGCCTGGGATACTCGGTCTTCGATAATGGCGGATGGATGGATGGTGTTTTACTATGGGACACTTTCGTAGACCTTAGCAAGGACTTGTACTCTTTTCTTCTTTGTTAATACGATTCTTTATCACACGTTGCCAATGTGCGGCTGTATCTGCGTAGTAAAGCACGTAACAGATTCTTGCTTGCCCTACACTCCCTGTCGAACCACGGCTGACCGTGCCTTGCTCTCCCGCACACAATTCATTTCTTCAAAGGTTCTGCAGCACTCACATAGCAATTTGTAATTGCCTCTGCCGCAGCGTTTACATCCATATCATCATCTAACAATCTCTCCAATCCCTCTACCCCACTTTGTAAATTGCTTTTAAACTCCTCACTCAATGTCTCCTCCCAAACAAATTTTTCAATAACAAAACTTCTCTTACACCATTTGTAATACTGCTTTTACACTTCCAACATAGTTCCATGCACAAATGGGACGTTAAGACATTTTCTTTGCATTAAGTGATGCAAAAATGGGAAGCAAGTCACCGGAAACAAGAAGGTAGTCTATCACACTGTTGCCAGTACCTGACATGTAGGTAAATTTGCCATCTAAATCACCAGATATGTTTCCATTCAATATCCACAGATCGAGACTGGCACAACCTGTCAATAATCCAGTACCAAAATCATTTACTGCGCTGTCCTGGGAGCAACGTGAATCGACAAGCAAATCACGCATACTGTCCGAAATATTAGAGTGTCAGGATTAACAAGGCAAGGGTAGCGTTCAACACCCTGCGTCCCATCTGGAACTCCAAGGCCTTATCCCAGCGCAGCAAAGTTCGCATCTTCAACACTAATGTGAAAGCATTCCTCCTCTATGGGTCCGAAACATGGCGGGTAACCAACACCATCACCAACAAAGTACAGACTTTTGTCAACAAGTGCTTGCGCCACATCCTCAACATCAGGTGGCCTGAGAAGATCTCCAACACAGACCTATGGAAGAAAACCAACCAGAACCCCATCAGTCAGGACATCAAGAAAAGGAAATGGGGGTGGAAAGGTCACACACTGCGCAAACCAGCCGACAACGTCACAAGGCAAGCACTTGACTGGAACCCACAGGGAAAAAGAAAAGTGGGACGGCCCAAACAGTCGTGGAGAAGGTCTGTCGAGAGCGAAGTGAAGGACGCCGGAATGACGTGGACTCAGCTGAGGAGAACAGCCCAGAACAGAGTGCGTTGGCGAGGTGTTGTTGCGGCCCTGTGCTCCACCGGGAGTCTACAGGAATAAGTCAAGTAAGTCAATATCGTGATTACCCGTGCGAGCATTGAAGTCGCCGCACACAATCAAGGAACAGTATGGGAAAGTCACTGTTAGCTGCATCAAACACTGTTGAAGCACTGAAATTCCATTTGGCTCTCCTGATTGACTATAGTACGGAGAACCGGCAGGCGGAACATATACACATAACAATATCACGTCCCTGTCTGACATAAACAGTTGATTGTTAAATCTGAAAGCCAGCATGAAATCATAATCTACTTCAATTTGTTCAACAAACTGAGCTATGCAGTGCTTAATCAAGCACACGACACCGCCCGATCTACGACCCTTCTCAGATAATTTTCGGGCTGGCGACACAAAACATCTGAAACAGTTTTCAATACTATCAATTTTAACATATTCAACAAAGGTTTCTACTAAGCATACAAACTCAAATTTCTGAATATAAGGAAGAAAGTCAGGGTCATCAACTTTCTGCAAAATCCCATTAATGTTCCATGAGAGAAAGTTGCAAATACCTGCCGGCAACTCAGTTGTAACAGCGCCTCGGCCACGGTCCTAGGTGTTGCCGCTACAGGTCGGGTCACCCGCAGCGGAGCTGGCGTCTCGTTGTCCCCTCACTCTGTGCTGTCTTGGTACGACGCTTAGCTCGGTCAAGCGGAAGTAGGAGAACTGCCTCCCGCCCTTGCCTCTTGTAGCTGTCTTCTCTGCCGGGGGTTCCGGTCTCCGGAAACCCCAACGCCGCTTTCTTGAAGTTCCTTCCTGCTTTGAAAAATGGCGATCTTGTCAGTCGTTTTGTTCAGGGTCGCTAGAAGAGGACGTTGTTTTCCCTCCGTAGCCGTCCCGATACGGTGAACGTGACGTACATCTTTCTTCTCAAGGCAGTTGGGCAGTACATGATACACTGTTTCAAGAAACTTGTTCTCACACGCTTTTGATGACTCATTGGCTTCTTCAGGGACATTTTACAAAATAAGGTTTTCTTTTCTGTTTGCAAGCTCGAGTTTCTCCAAGTGTTCTTCCACATACGATAATCGGGATTTCCTTTCTGCCTGACTGTCACTGAGATGTTCCACAAACCCCACTTGCATTTCCATCTTCCTCTTGAGAGCGAGAAAATCATTTTCCACCCTATGCTAATCCCCGCGTAATTCTCCCATCTGTTCATAGAGTTTCTTCATTTCTGTCATAATTCGCTCTGAACAGGCATTTAGACTTTTTTGCATGTCCGCTCTCAACGTCTCCATTGCCTCTACTAGGTCCTCTTTCTCCAGGCCTGGTCCCGGATTTTTCTCCACCGTTCCGGACAAAAGTAGCAGGAAAGAGAGGTCATGTAGAGCAATCCATCTGTGAGCTTGCGACTCGCCCGACATAACCAAGTTTGCCGCAACACAGCCCGAAGTGGTTCCGCGCGCCTCAACTCGCCTGAAATCGCTGCAGCCGTATCCCTGCCCAACATGCCGGCGAACCAACTTTCCACACCGTGTAGCGTAGCCACGTAGTGCATCAAGCAGCCTGACACCACTCCAAGTGTGACGGCAGCAATGCACAAACCAACACAAGTGTGTATGTCACCAGTTGTATCTGGCGGCTTGAAGCCATCTCTGCGAGCAGCACGTGCCGAGTGC
>JAWQFJ010007942.1:12500-30000 GCA_034096865.1 Theodoxus fluviatilis | reverse complement strand
CATCTTACAGCGATCGCCTTAATCATACAGGAGGCGGTATCCAAATTGGGACGAAAATACAGACAGTGGATTTGGAAACCGATCTATAGCAGAAACGAACTGATTGCACGTTGAGTTCGCTTGCAGCGATCACTTTTAAAAAGATCGGAAATGCCCCTTGGATTGCTTATGATTGCCTATCAGTAGTGCTGGGAAACACGCCACAGCTCGCTTCGACGGCAGTCTATGCTGTGTGACCTTCACTCCTCTGCCCCGGCGCTCGAGCCCCACGCATACTTTGGAGTGTATTTTCGTCTCGACCCGGAAGTGGGTACGAAAACGAAACTATGCCTTCATCACTCGGGAACTTCCGTGCACAGTGACGACCCCGACAGCACAGCAGGGCTGGACCAGGACTGGGGAATCCCTGGATACCAGCCCAGGCCAGCCCTGTCATCTAGCCCTGGACTAGCCTTTATTTAAATATCGTGACAATGTGGGATGTTATATTGGCTGCAACCTTGTGTCGTTAGCTTTGGTTTAAACGTCTACGACGGGCCAAAGCAAAAAGACAAAACGTATTTACAGGAACTTCCCAACCCTTCAAACTTGTTCTGGACTAGCCTAGAAATGGTAATTGGGCCAGCCCTGGCATCCAGCCCTGGACTAGCCTGGAAATGGTCATTTGGGCCAGCCCTGGACCAGCCCTGGCATTCAGCCCTGGCCAGCCCTGGCATCCAGCCCTGGACTAGCTTAGAAATGGTCATTGGTCCAGTCCTGGACCAGCCCTAGAATCCAGCCCTTGGGTCCTGGGATCCAGGGGTGATCCAGGCCTAGTCCAATCCTGGTATTGTTGCCTTAGGACCTGCATGGGTTCCAGGGGTGGTCCGGTCCAAGCCCGATAAACTGTCTTGAATCATTCACTTGAATAACTCGAGCATTTTCTTGAAAAGGAGAAGAATTCTCCATCAGCCATACCCGGCCAGATACAGAGAGAGAGGGAGAGAGAAAGAGAGAGAAAGAGAGAGAGAGAAGAGAAAGAGAGAGAGAAAGAGAGAGAAAAAGAGACAGAGAGAGAGAAAGAGATAGAAAGAGAGAGAGAGAAAGAGAGAGAAAGAGAGAGAGAGAGAGAGAGAGAGAGAGAGAGAGAAAGACACAAACACACAAATACACGTCCACATAAACACACATGCACACAGAGCGCGCACAGCACACACACACACACACACAATGAGAGAAGGCAAACTTTTACAGATTGAATTTAGATTCCAGAAATGTCTTACTAAGTGTAAATAACCTTACATGAAAAACAAAGTCATTTATTGACAAGTTAAGGACATTTAATATAATTTATCACTAAACACTCAGTGTACAATCTTTGGATTCAGCATGAAAAGAACATGCATGAGTTGCATATTCAAAATATATGCATAGATATATAGATGTAGTTGTACTTTGAGGTTAGAGATAGTTTGGTTTATTAAATCTATCTATCTGTCTAAGACAATCAATCTTCTATTCTTCCATTTCCTTTCCACTTTCTGCCTACGTATTTTCTTGGGTGGTCTGCTTGCCCGGTCTGTTTCTCTTGTCGCCTTTCTGCCTATCCCGCCAGCAACTCAGCCACTCTCCCAGGTAAGATGTGTACATTTTCCTCTCGACTTGATGTCGTTCTGAGACAGCATCTGTCAAAACAAATTGGAGAATAAGATTTATATATTTGTGAACAAAGCACAGCTCCAAATAGCAAAACTAAAGCTTCTTCATTCTTCCTCAATAGCTCAGCATTCCATATTCTATAATAACAAATGCGTACAGAACTTGATCAAACAATGTTATTCAGACATATAAAAATGTGCTAAGATTTTGGCACTGCCGCTTCTGATGAAAAAAAAATGAAATCATTAAATTTGTTTTTCCATGTCTAAATGGAAGTTTCACGATTTAGATATTGAATATTTCTTACTTAAGAGGGCCTGGTGGAGATTGGACAGCTGTGTAAACGCCGTCTTGCTGAGGCTCGAATTGCCAGATAGGTTATATTGCCCCTGAAGAGCTGGCGTCATCAGGGTTTCCCTTGCCATCTGGAGAAGGATTTTGAAGGTCCACCCCCCACCCCCCATCCCAGATTGGATATGTAACGCTCCTGAGGAACAAAAGTTGACAAGATAAAGTACAAAAGCATGTATATAAACATGGGCAACACTAAAAAAATTATTATACTAAATGTAAATATCGACAAACGGAAATCCGCTGTGAGACGGTAGAGGCGAGACAGAATATGGACAGGAATGTGCAATCGAAATGCGGAACATGTGGCAATATGCAAGACGTTTATCGATAAAGAGTATGGCTATAGAAGAAAGTGTCAGAAAGTTTTGGAGCTAATAGACCTCAGGAGGTGAGGCAGACAACGAGGAGGAGGAGGATAAAGAGAGAGAGAGAGAGAGAGAGAGAGAGAGAGAGAGAGAGAGAGAGAGAGAGAGAGAAAGAGAGAGAGATAGGAGAGAGAGAACGAACGAACGAACGAACTTTATTTTACAAGGGTAGTGAATTAGGCAGTAGTGCCTTTCTTACATTCATCCCTTGAGGCAAAATATTTAAATGTGGTAAGAGAGAGACAGAGAGAGAGAGAGAGAGAGAGAGAGAGAGAGAGAGAGATTTGTTTATTTCGGCCGGCGACCCATTAAGACATTATAATTCACATGTATGTACATATGCAAAAAATAGAACATGTTATGTACAAGTGTAAAACCAGTACAGTCAGTAATGCTAAGTGCCATACAGGTAAAAGAAAGTTCCACTCTTACAGAAACATCGTTAACCTAAATGACTGGTTGTAGTTGATTGATGTACATATCGGGTGGCATTAATTTCACTTTATACATGATTTTAATCAGAGTTCGTGAGCCTCTCACAACGAAGTTTAAAAGCATAAAATATATACATCGATACATCGCGTGTCTTTCTTATATCACATCCATTGATCAGGTGCGTGACATCAATATATCCTTGCATTTTTCAGGTATTTTGAAATATATTTATCTCGTAGGTCCCTATATATATGACAATGGATTAAAAAATGCCGCTCATCCTCGTACTCTCCGCAAAATGGACACTCTCTGTCTGCATCATGGTCAGGATTGCGCAGGTTTGACCCAAGAGCAAAATTTCCAACACGGAAACGTACAAATGCATCCCTAAATTTTCTTATATTTATGTAATTCAAATAACTCTCACACTGTATAGAGTGCTTAAAGGATCCATAAAAGGCAAGTCTGTTACTTTCACTAATTTTCATGTGCCATTCTTGAAGGGAGAAGTCACAGTCTTTGTTTTAGCAATCTAATAAAGCTCTTTTCATTTATGTGCCCACAAGTTGTCCACACATAGCCAAGTCCAAGTCTTGACAGACATTGTTCAACTGATTTTACCCAATTCAGCTTCCCACACACACTTTCTTTCGATAGCATTAAGTAGGCGTGCTTTGGCAATCTGCTTTCCGACATCCTGCTCAGCCGAAACCAGTATCTAATCGCCTGAATGATAGTGTTAATAAACATTGGGTATCTACCCAGCTCACCACTGCACATGACATTTGGAGTTTTTACAGAAACATTGAGAAAGCGCTTGCATGCAAACATGTGCGCCTTCTCAATACTTTCTCTTGTCTCCAATCCCCACAACTCTGAACCATAGAGTAAAGAAGGCTGTATTTGAGCATCGTACAAACGGAAAAAAACTGCTGTGTTCATAGTGCGAAGATGCCACATTGCCTTAATCAACTGTACAGTTTTTTTCTTGGCTTTTACACCCAGGCTTTCGAGAGCAGAAGATACCGATAATTTAGTAGTGAACACGAATCCTAAGTATTTATACTCATTAACCACTTCCAGATCTGCTCCTCCCATGGACCACCTTTCCCCTCGACCCAGAAAACCGCCCCTACGGAAAACCATGACCTTTGTTTTGTCAATATTGACGTGAAGACCCAATCTCTTGGATGCGTGATATAGGTTATTTATCTGGCACTGTAAACCAACAGGGGTAGTAGAAAGCAGAACAATGTCGTCTGCAAAGATAAGCGAAAACACCTCTGTCATCCCGGGCAGTAGCTGAACACCATGGCGCCCGTATGTACGAATGTACCTTGCAACGTGTTCAATGAATAGACAAAAAATTATCGGGGACTCGACTTACGCCGACGGAGCAGTCAAAGAAATCTGACATGGTACCATTCCGCCGTACACACGCCTGCACTTGTGAGTAAACCGACTGAAGCATTCTCAAGAACTTTGTTGAAAGCCCTGACTCCGCCAGCACTGTCCAAAGACGAGCTCTATCAACAGAGTCAAAGGCCCGTCGGTAGTCGACAAAGGCGACGTAGAGTTTTCCTCTACCACTACCGTACACATGCCTGACTGCAAGAGAATGAAGGGTAAACATATGACCAATGGTGGAATGGTCCGTTCGAAACCCTGCTTGCTCTAGGCAAAACTTGTCACATTCTTCTGCCCAGGCACGGAGACGGTTTGTCAACACAGACATACACATTTTACTTACACTACACAGCAACGACATCGAGAGAGAGAGAGAGAGAGAGAGAGAGAGAGAGAGAGATAGAGAGAGAGAGAGAGAGAGAGAGAGAGAGAGAGAGAGAGAGAGAGAGAGAGGGAGCTGGGGAAAGGGGGAGGAAGGGAAGAGAGAATGAGAGTAAGATGGTGGGTCTGTTGGAGAGAGAGGGTGGGGGAGAGGGTGGAGGAGAGGGAGGGAGGGATGAGAGAGAGAGAGAGAGAGAGAGAGAGAGAGAGAGGAGAGAGAGAGAGAGAGAGGAGAGAGAGAGAGAGAGAGAGAGAGAGAGAGAGAGAGAGAGAGAGAGAGAGAGAGAGAGAGAGAGAGAGAGAGAGAGAGAACGAACGACCGAACGAACTTTATTTTACAAGGGTAGTGAATTAGGCAGTAGTGCCTTTCTTACATTCAGCCCTTGAGGCAAATATTCAAATGTGGTGAGAGAGAGAGAGAGAGAGAGAGAGAGAGAGAGTGAGGAGGGAGGGGAGAGAGAGTGAGAGAGTGAGAGAGAGAGAGAGAGGAGAGAGAGAGAGGAGAGAGAGAGAGAGGGGCGAGCTGGGGAAAGGGGGCGGAAGGGAAGAGAAAATGAGAGTAAGAGGGTGGGTGGGTTGGAGAGAGAGGGTGGGAAGAAGGTGAGGGAGAGGGACGGAGGGAGGGAGGGAGGAGAGAGAGAGAGAGAGAGAGAGAGAGAGAGAGAGAGAGATAGATAGAAAGAGAGAGAGAGAGGGAGGGAGAGTGAGAGAGAGAGAGGGAAGAGAGATAGAGGGGAGAGAGAGAGAGAGAGAGAGAGAGAGAGAGAGAGAGAGAGAGAGAGAAAAGAGAGTCAGTATAATTATCGCAAGATTTATACATGTGCAATTTCTTAAACATAATAAAATGGGTAGATAGTGTACCAGAGAAGCAAAATTTAAATATGGAACTTGAAGTGACTACAATGACATATACATAAGAGAGAGAGAGAGAGAGAGAGAGAGAGAGAGAGAGAGAGAGAGAGAGAGAGAGAGAGAGATTTAGTGCAGAAAGCGAGAGGAAATTTTCCTAACGCAATGCTCAACACTTTGTACTGACACAGTAGAACATTCAATGTAACACTTGTAATGAATCTATAGAAATCCCTCTGGTACTTGTAGCTGCAGGAAAGAAAACTGGAAAGCAATAGCCTTTGCAAACGGGAGCATATATTTCAAGGGGTACAATCTCTCGGTGAGTCGGTGAGGAAAAAAAGAACTTTAAACTGTGATCAAATCACTTTTAAGTAATTGGAAAAAGTCAGTTTTAAGCTATACCTTGTGAATGCTGCGATGTTGGCACTTAAATTATTTATAATTTATATGGTGAGCTTTTGCCGGGTGTGAACGATTGAAAAAAGTCGTTGATATCGATGCAAAAAATACATCGTGAACAGTTTCATGCTACCTGCATTCCCGTCACTATTACCCACCCGCCATTCACCGAAACCCCTTGTTTTGAACTGTCAAGACCTACTCGAATTTAAATTTCACGAGTTGCTCCTGGATGTTATACATGGTACTTGAGCAAGCACGTAAAGAAAACATTTGTATTTTCTCTCGTTTCCAGTTTCCTCTCAAAGGGTTATTGCTGAAGGCAAATGGGAGGGAAATTAAAAATAATAAAACGAGCCGCAGTATAAACAAAGGAGACAACAAGAAGAAGGCTTGGCATATAATAGGAGCACCAGTATAGTGCATGGCGATTGTCCAGTAAAAATGGCTAACTTTCGTCCAATTCGTGGTCAACAATACCAAAGTGTGTGCATGCACGCGTGTGCCAGCGTACAAATGTGCTGGCGAATGTATGAAACTTATTTATGTGTGCAAGTAATAATGTTGAGTTACGATTGTCACGTGCTGGTTCACTCCGCTCCTTTACACCATGTTATATCATATTTTCTTGTTGCTCTTGATAGGAAAAGGATCATTCTTTTTTGTGTGTCAAATGACTAGCCCGCGATTGGTTGTGCTCTCAGTGTTGTGCTCTGGCATTCTTGTTTTGCTCTTAAGTTTCAAATAGTACATTTTGGAGGCTAGGTCAGTCTGTCGAGAGCTTTCTCTCGGTGCCCTGTTCTTGGGCGGTGCTGTTCACGGGGTTTCGTGGCAGTGCTGGGTCTTGCTTCGGCAGACCTGAGCGATGTATTCGCTGGTTTGTGTCGATGTTCCTGGTGGTGCATATTGTCACCTGTCTAGATTGTACCCGAGTCTGAAGCCCTCCTGACATGGTCTGTCTTCGATCTTATTCTTGCTCTTTTCTGGGTCTGGGAGGTAGCTCCCCACCTCTTCGTTTATCGCTGTGCTTTTGGGATCTCTGGCAATGTCGTTGTGTGCAAGAAGCAAGAAAGTAATACGTGCGATAGTTTGTTTATCTTTTAGCTGACCACTATTTTTTTAAGTTTACATGACGTTGAAATCTCCGGTGCAATTTTGGAGGAGAATGACGTCACGGATGACGTCAGAAGAAGGGAAAAAAGAGGGAGATCAGAGAGGAGCGGGGGAAAAAGGGTAGGAAAAAGATGGAGAAGGAGATGGGAGAGAGAGAAAATGAGTTGAAGAGAAGTGGTAGAGGGTTGGACTGATTTTAGACACCCTGGCCGAGTTCGAGGTTGACGGAGGCAGAGGAAGTTATATCTAGGAGTGATGGGCAGAACGCCAATAATGAACGTTGCTGACCCATACCGTACCGAATAGTCCTGGAACCAACGAACTAACGGTGTGCGTCGAGGATTTCCGAACGTCTTTGTGGAAAGAAAAAGGAACAGAGAAAAGGTGAAAGACGAATCGACGGAAAAGGAAGAGAGAGAAAGAATACTACGGTTGGTCTCGCGTTCTGGATGTTTGCATTTTCGGTGGTTCATCGTTTAGTCTGTTCTTGGTCTCTGTGACCGGTTGGCTGGGGGACAGGGATTTTTGCTGAGTTTCTGGGGTTGATTTGTCGTAGTTTCCTCATGATTCTTTTTATTAATTAAAGTATACATTTTAGTTTTAAAGTAATTAAAAGTCTGTATTATCTGTTTATATGCTCTTGTGTGTTCTGTGGCGGCTGCGTTGATCTCTCATTAGTCCGGGAATTGAACATAGGGCCTATGATGGCTTGCTTTTCTTTCTAAATTTTAACTGCTGGGATACTCGCGGCAGCATCACGGACACTCCTCCGGCACAATAACCGGAGTGACCGTGACAACGATGTCTAGATTGACAGGAACATGAACAATTCTTGAACGTTCTACCGAGACACCCAGCGCACAATACCCCACCTCCACCCCCATCCCTCTCCGCAGCGCACAATACCCCACCTCCACCCCCATCCCTCTCCGCAGCGCACAGTACCCCACCTCCACCCCCATCCCTCTCCACAGCGCACAATACCCCACCTCCACCCCCATCCCTCTCCGCAGCGCACAATACCCCACCTCCACCCCCATCCCTCTCCGCAGCGCACAATACCCCACCTCCACCCCCATCCCTCTCCGCAGCGCACAATACCCCACCTCCACCCCCATCCCTCTCCACAGCGCACAGTACCCCACCTCCACCCCCATCCCTCTCCACAGCGCACAATACCCCACCTCCACCCCCATCCCTCTCCACAGCGCACAATACCCCACCTCCACCCCCATCCCTCTCCACAGCGCACAATACCCCACCTCCACCCCCATCCCTCTCCGCAGCGCACAATACCCCACCTCCACCCCCATCCCTCTCCACAGCGCACAGTACCCCACCTCCACCCCCATCCCTCTCCACAGCGCACAGTACCCCACCTCCACCCCCATCCCTCTCCACAGCGGCAAGCCCCCTGTGGGTCGGGGGTCAGAATGGACCCACAGCGTCTCTCTACACTATTCGTATGAGGCGAATAACTAGGGAAACCCTGACTTCATGTGTGCTTACTCAGAACTATTCTAGTGATTTTCATGCTTAATGTCCTTACATAGCCTACAATGGCTGATAGGCCGTAAAAATCCCTCCCTCCCTCCCTCCCTCCCTCGCTCCCTCCCCCCCTCCATCCCTCCGCTGTTTCTCTTCGTCTTGTCTGACCACTGCTTTCATCCTTTCTTCATAAACGAATAGCAAGAACACAAAACTTCCTAAGGTTCTCTATCAGTCTGTGCCTCCTAAGATTGGCTAGACAACAGGAAAAGTATCAGATTAAACTTGAACAAATAACGGGTTTTCACTAATAGCCCATACATTTAGGCTTGAGACATCGTGACTGGAGGCTAAGAGAGGACGGCAAAGCTAATGCATTGTAGACCATTCTAGAGTCAGTAGGAGAAATTACAAAACTGCAAAGTTGACTGAAAGCCCGATGATTTTGGCTATAAGGAGTGACTCCTGTCAGTCTGGGACGTCACTTGCCTGTTCTGAGCCTAAACCAGAGACATTTAGATCATTCAGGGCATTTCTTCACAATGAAGGGAAACAGTTCATGATGTAAACAGTAATTAGATACCAGAAAGTGGAAAGTAGCTGCTAGTATCCTATGAAGACTGAATTTTAACTGAGGGCAAGAGCCCTAAGTGAATGCACATCTGTTATCACAATTAACCGTTGCTGCGATCATGAGCCAGCATCTATTGGGAATACTCACTCCCAAGAAGTAGAGATAGTGTCATATCATGGTACTCAATAACATTTGGGGAGGGGGGTAAAGCTTGAGATTCGTTTGTAATGATGGGTTGGTTTTTAAATTTCCTTTGAGTAGCTTTGTCACGTGGATGATATTTTAAATAAGTGTTATGTCCTTGTCCAGTCTTCACGAGCATATGTAGGCTTATGACTGCTTTAGATCTATCCCTGAACTGTATGCTGTAGCCTTAGCCGTTCCTACTAAACTGATCACTCATGCAACTGTAGTGCAGATGCAGACTATTGAAACATTATCATCGGCAATGCGGAAAAGACGCAGGCCAACAGTCAATGAGTTGGACACAAGCGTAGCCTGCCACCGTTGCCATGGCTCTGGCAACTTGAGTTTGGGCTGAGACCTCGGCACCGATGTCATGGACACCGTCGTCGAAATGCACGGATGACGTGCAAGGAAGCAGCAACAGGTGGCGCTCGTTAGACGGATGGATCACGTACAAGATGTCACATGCAGTAAACAAAGCAGATGTTTAACTTTGCTTTTACGCGTATGACGGTTGGGGGGCGGAAGTCGGCGAATGGCGGGATGCTATTAATGGCTTGGTTGAGTGCGTGGTAAATATTATTGAAACACGTAGGGTACGTGGGGGCATGATTATGCACCCTCTTCCCTACCTTCATAATCAGAAGACATTTTTCCCTTCTAAGAGCACACCAGTTCAGGAAAGACAATATTCATGCAAATGAACTATTGTTGAGACAGAAAAACTAAGTGTTGTTACAGAATAAGAAAAGAAAATATCTATTTCACGAGTTTTTTCATGTCAGAGAAGTTTACCTCAAATCAGGTTGTCTGGGGCATTAAGCACCCCCTTCCGTGGCATTAAGCACCAGAATTAATGTGAACAAAAATCAATCACGCACCCATTCGTGTTTTTCGAGGTCCTGAAGAGGAATGGAGATATCTGTGCAAGAGATGTGGTACCACGCATCACATGTGTCACATTGAACCCGATTTGTGCCGTCAGTTCTGCCTCATCTTTAGAACGCTTCGTCATTTTCATCTTCTGAAGGAGTCATTGGGCTTCTGGATCTTGGTGGGCTCATTGGTGCTGTTTTCTCTTGATGATGATGATGATGTCTACTTGTATAGCGCACGTATCCATGCTGGCAGCATGCTCAAGGCGCTTAAGCCGATGTTGAGGCTGTCTCTCAGTGTGTAGTGTCTCAAGTCAATGAGACCAGTCTCCTGCTGCCAAGGGCGCTGGCACACTGTTTTCCACAAAGGAGAAATTGTGCGTGCTGGGTGTTTTTACTGTGGCCGACACCCACCCGTCGAGGACATGAGCGTCAGGATCTTTATAGTGCGTGATTTTGATGTTGTGAATGCGTATCACACACTAGACCTCGGTTTATTAAGGTCTCATCCGAAGGACCCTGTCCTCTTCCTCCGCCACGACCTCTTCCTGCTCCAGAGGCCTCTCCAGCAGCAGCAGCTCCTGCAGACGAGTCATGCATTCATCAGCTGTGGGGCTTTTACCATAACGGAAACGCTGCACTTGAGGAAGAACAGAAGAACAGATGGGTCGAACACTTCCAGGAGCTGCTCAACAGACCAGCGCCTGCAAACCCACCAGACGTACCGCCAGTGCAAAGCGACCTGCCAATTGAGTGCAGTGCACTGACCAAGGAGGAGATCCGCAACGCTATCAAACAACTCAAGAACGGCAAGTCTGCAGGACCTGACAGAATTCCGGCAGAGGCGCTAAAGGCAGATGTGGAGACCAGTGTGGAGCTCCTCTACCCACTCTTCTGCAAGATATGGGAAGATGAAGAAGTACCAGCAGACTGGAGAGAAGGATACCTCGTCAAACTCCGCAAGAAAGGCGACCTCAGTTCCTGCGCCAACTACAGATGAATAATGCTGCTGTCCATCCCAGGGAATTTGTTCAACCGCATCTTACTGAACAGGATGAAAGACGCAGTCAACCCGCATCTCTGTGACCAACAAGCCGGCTTCCGCAAGGAAAGGTCGTGCACGGACCAGATAGCAACACTGCGCATCATATTGGAACAGTCCTTGGAGTGGAACTCACCCCTCTACGTAAACTTTATTGATTACGAGAAGGCGTTCGACAGTGTGGACAGGCAGACCCTCTGGAAGCTACTGAGACACTACGGAGTGCCGGAAAAGATCACGAACATCATCAAGAAGTCATACAAAAACATGACGTGCAGGATAGTTCATGGCCGACAACTCACCGACGCCTTTGAAGTACAAACCGGAGTGAGACAAGACTGCCTGCTTTCACCCTTCCTGTTCCTGTTAGCGATCGACTGGATCATGAAGATGTCGACAGACCAGAAACGAAACGGCATCCAGTGGACCCTTTGGAAACAGCTAGACGATCTTCATTTTGCTGATGATATGGCTCTCTTCTCTCATAACCAACAACAGATGCAGGAAAAGACCAGCATGGTTGCGGACAACTCAGCAAGCCTGGGCCTTCACATCAACAGAGAGAAGAGCAAGGTTTTCAAGACAAATGCATCCAACAACACACCCATCACGGTTGAAGGCAATGCGCTGGAAGATGTGGACAGCTTCACGTATCTCGGAAGCATTTAGACAAGCAGGGAGAAACGGATGCAGACGTCAGAACCAGTATCAGCAAAGCCAGAGAAGCCTTCCATCAGCTGAAGAAGATCTGGGGATCGAGCGCAATAAGTACTGCTACAAAGATCAGGGTCTTCAATAGCATCGTGAAGCTGATCTTGCTGTACGGAGCAGAGACCTGGTGAACCACCATCACCACCATGAAGAAAATCCAGGTCTTCATCAACACCTGCCTCAGGAAGATCCTCAAGATCCGCTGGCCAGAAAAAAATCAGCAATGAAGAACTGTGGCTGAGAACCAGGCAACAGCCAGTTGAGGAAGACGTCTTTCAGAGACGCTGGCGATGGATAGGCCACACCCTTCGCAGATCTGCTTCCAACATCACCAGGCAAGCCCTCACGTGGAACCCACAAGGGAAGAGGAAGAGAGGGCGACCTAGGAACACCTGACGCCGCGATCTGGAGGCAGACGCAAAGCAGATAGGAAAGACGTGGGGGCAGCTGGAAAGACTTGCCCAGAACCGAGATGCCTGGAGGGTGCTGATTGGCGGCCTATACCCCAGACGGGGTCACAGGCGGAGGTGAGGTGAGGTGGTGAATAATTCCATTGGTTCATCATCCAATGAAACACTCGGGCTTCGCCCAATTTACCCCACTGTCCTATCACACCATCCCCGTATAAAAGCGAAATCATTCACGTGATGTCCTCAGTCAATTTTTTAATATAAAAGCCAATCACACATCTCCTATTCCGCTCTGCATTAGCTTGGACTAAGTCTTGTGATGATTGGACAATCTCTCTAGGCTATGCGAGATCATTACGCCACAGCAACACAACTATAACGTTACTATATTTATAACAGTTGGCAGCCACGCTAACTCACATAACACGGGTCAGTAAAAACAATACATTCACGTGAAAAGGGAAAGGGGTGGGTGATCTCTCCACATGCCCTTTCCAAATATATCGCGCTATTCGAGTTAAGGAAGTTTAAGAACAAGAACTAAATGGCCTGAGGGACAATCCATAAAAACGTGTAAGATGAACAGTGACGTTCATAAATGCATAAAACTTTACGTTGTTGTTTTAGAAGTTCGTGAATCCACAAGGGGGAGCGCAGTGTCGTACAGAATTATGACAGTAGCGAGAAACTCCCAACGGAGCGAGGCAGCAGACGGCCTTCAGAGGAAGAGCTCCCGTCGACAAGTGTTCCAATCAGACGCCACAAAGACACACACAAAAATACACTGCGGTCCTGCAACATTCCTAATATCGGGTAGGAGGCCCTGACTGCTGACCGCAGTGTTTGGCGATAGCTAGCCTACAAAGGCACCAAGACCTTCGAAGCAGAGTGCCTGGCCAGCCTCGAGAGGAAACGCCAGGGCAGAAAAGACAAAACAGTAGGCCCTGTGGCGTGGTGAAATGTCCCCGTGGTGAGATGTCCGGGAAAACACTGCTTTCCCTGTGTTGCGTGGGGATTTCGTCTGCTCGTCCAATCACGGACGCTACTCAGACATCTAGCTTTAAATTCGGATTTTCGTACTTTTGTAATCGTTTCGGAAAGTGTCATTTGCCGATGATGTTTTTAAAATATTACATACGAAACATATAGAGACGAATATTATAACATTCTGTGTCAAATAGGCGGTTGCTGAGTATGATCACGCTGAAGTCATTTCGCCGATCTCTGTTTTCATTGCAGTCGATCGCATTCTGTAAACCCGAGTCAGTGTAGGCGAAGTCTCTAGTGAACTAGAATGAGTCGATCGAACCACATGTGAAAGTTCCACAGATGTTCATCTCGACGGCATTGTCAGAAAAAAAACATTGACGTGGACGAAATTGTTTGTATTGAGTGATACAAGTGAATAAACGAGTGAGTGAGCGACGGGGTGTGGGGAGAGGTGGGGGTAGTGGGGTGGGTGGGGGTGGGGGTGAGAGAGGGAGGGAGGTAGGGAGGGAATGAAGGTGTGAATGTGAATGAATGAGTGAGTGAGCATTGTCACATAGTACATTGACATACGGACATCATATTAGGAAATATGACGCCATTTCACCGGCATCTTTCCAAGGTCACAGAGGGTTTTAATATCTACGGCACCACAATCAGTGATTTATTGGTATCCTTTATGGAAGATGAGGAGAAACAAATTGCAGAATGATTATGCAGTCACTTCTTGCAACCTGTGTATACTAGTAATGTGTCATCGTGGTTTGTGTGATTTGTAAGTAAGTTTTTTTTTCTTAATAAAATGTTCATAATTATGTCAGCTTCATATTCCTCCCCTTCTCTTCCCAGAAGCATATTTACCAGGGGTATAGTATGTATGTAGTACCTCAATTTTGACAATTATATCAATGGCACTAAAGCCTAACCTTGAATGCACAGGCAAGTGCGCACAAGTGCACACACACACACACACTCACACACACACACACACACACACACACACACACACAAACAAACAAACACATACAAAAACACACAAACAAGCACACACACAAGCAAACACACACACACACACAAACAAACAAACACATACAAAAACACACAAACAAGCACACACACAAGCAAACACACAAGCACACACATATACACAAACACAAAGCACAAACACACACAAAGCACACACAAACACACAGCAAATACACATACACACAAATACACATACACACACACATACACACACACACAAATAAACACACCCAGATACATATCTGAGCACACACATACACGCGCACACACACACACACACACACACACACACAGTGTAGCTCCAGCTCTATCTTCCCCACTTGTGCATTTCCAGTTTCCATCCTTCTTAATAGCTTTGAAACTGTCACTTCCATGGTCACGATGTTCAATGTTGGGAAAACCCCAAAGATGTTTGTTTAATTCTTTAAGTGTTTTTCATCCCACATTTCACAATTCTGCCTCCACATAAAGCATACTTGCATGTACAATGATATAAATTCTGCTTTTTTACAATGCAATCTCTACAGAGGGAGGAATTTTGATATTGTTGTAGTTGAATGTGATGCATTTATACAACTAAAACTCCAAGAATTTTTAAACAGGCTTCAAATTGTCATTACCCTGATAAAATGTATATTTTCATCAAATTTTACAAAGTTTCTATTCTTACTTGTCAGTGTAATTATTGCATGTAGAGTCGTTCAAACTGATATGCTCATCACTCAGCATACACACACACACACACGTAAACACACACACGTAAACACACACACACACACACACACACATCTGAGCACACACACACATATCTGAGCAGGGAGAGAGAGAGAGAGAGAGAGAGAGAGAGAGAGAGAGATAATGTGTGTGTGTGTGTGTGTGTGTGCTCAGATGTGTGTCTGTGTGTGGTTATCTGTGTGTGTGTGTGTGAGTGAGCGTGTGTGTGTGTGTGTGTGTGTGTGTGTGTGTGTGTGTGTGTGTTTGTGTGCGTGTGTGGGTGGGTGTGTATTTGCTTTGTGTTTGTGTGTGCTTTGTGTGTGTGTATGTGCATGTGTGTGCTCAGATGTACATCTGTAGCTTCGACGTGACTCACTTTTGTTTTGAAGATCAGGCTCATGCGCACGCTGGCCATCTCCGTATTCTTGTATGCAAGCGAGTCCTGGACACTCACATCTGAACTACAGAGAGGGATACAAGCCCTGGAAATGAGATGCTACCACAAGATTCTGAACATCTCATATAAAGACCATGTCACGAATGAGGAAGTCAGCAACAGGACCAGGAGAGCATTTGGACAGTACAAAGACCTGCTTTCAATCGTGAAAAGCAGAAAGCTGAAGTGGTACGGTCATGTGTCAAGAGGCAGAGGGCTGGCCAAGACCATCCTGCAAGGTACCGTACCAGGTGGGAGAAGGAGAGGCAGGCAGAGCAAGAGGTGAGAAGACAACATCAAAGAGTAAACAGGCTTGACCTTTGCTGACTAGCAGCGAGCCACAGAGGATAGTGATCCATGGAGGAAGATTGTCCGAAAATCATCAGTGGTGCCTCAACAACCCATCTCAGGGATAAGAGACTGAACTGAACTGAACTGATCTGTAGCTTTGTGTGTGTTTGTGTGTGTGTATGTGTGTGTGCTTTGTGTATGTGTATGTGTGTGCTTGTGTGTTTGCTTGTGTGTGTGTATTTGTTTGTGTGTGATTATTTTTATGTGATATTCTGTTTCTATGAATTCGTTGTGTTAATGTTATCGTGTCAAGTCCTTGGGGGATGGGTATGGGTGTGTGTGTGCGTGCGAGGTGGAGTTTGGGTTTTTGCTTGTTATAACAAAGGTTGAATAATAAACCGGCAGCAGTGCCGAATTCATTAATTTCCCTTATTAAATAGAATTATATTCAATCAGACAGTCGGTTGGTGTGTCGGTCGGTCGGTCGGTTAGTCAGTCAAATTCTCTCTCTCTCTCTCTCTCTCTCTCTCTCTCTCTCTCTCTCTCTCTCTCTCTCTCCTTCCCTCCCTCCCTTCCTCCCTCCCTCCCTCTCTCTCTCTCTATATATATCTCTCTCTGTATCAATGTATATGTCTATCTATATATCTATATATCTCTCTATCTTTGTACCAATCACTATCTATCTATCTATCTATCTATCTATCTATCTATCTATCTATCTATCTATCTATCTATCTATCTATCTATCTATCTATCTATCTATCTATCTATCTATCTATCTATCTATCTATCTATCTATCTATCTATCTATCTATCTATCTATCTATCTATCTATCTATCTATCTATCTATCTATCTATCTATCTATCTATCTATCTATCTATCTATCTATCTATCTATCTATCTATCTATCTATCTATCTATCTATCTATCTATCTATCTATCTATCTATCTATCTATCTATCTATCATCTATCTATCTATCTATCTATCTATCTATCTATCTATCTATCTATCTATCTATCTATCTATCTATCTATCTATCTATCTATCTATCTATCTATCTATCTATCTATCTATCTATCTATCTATCTATCTATCTATCTATCTATCTATCTATCTATCTATCTATCTATCTATCTATCTATCTATCTATCTATCTATCTATCTATCTATCTATCTATCTATCTATCTATCTATCTATCTATCTATCTATCTATCTATCTATCTATCTATCTATCTATCTATCTATCTATCTATCTATCTATCTATCTATCTATCTATCTATCTATCTATCTATCTATCTATCTATCTATCTATCTATCTATCTATCTATCTATCTATCTATCTATCTATCTATCTATCTATCTATCTATCTATCTATCTATCTATCTATCTATCTATCTATCTATCTATCTATCTATCTATCTATCTATCTATCTATCTATCTATCTATCTATCTATCTATCTATCTATCTATCTATCTATCTATCTATCTATCTATCTATCTATCTATCTATCTATCTATCTATCTATCTATCTATCTATCTATCTATCTATCTATCTATCTATCTATCTATCTATCTATCTATCTATCTATCTATCTATCTATCTATCTATCTATCTATCTATCTATCTATCTATCTATCTATCTATCTATCTATCTATCTATCTATCTATCTATCTATCTATCTATCTATCTATCTATCTATCTATCTATCTATCTATCTATCTATCTATCTATCTATCTATCTATCTATCTATCTATCTATCTATCTATCTATCTATCTATCTATCTATCTATCTATCTATCTATCT
>JAWQFJ010007942.1:5000-10000 GCA_034096865.1 Theodoxus fluviatilis | reverse complement strand
CTCCCTCTCTTTCTCTCATTCACTCTCTCATTAACTTTCTCTCATTCTCTCTTTCTCTCATTCTCACATTCTCTCTCTCTCTCTCTCTCTCTCTCTCTCTCTCTCTCTCTGGAATTGAAATAATGAATATAATTTTAGGGCCTATGAACCTTTGTAGATTATGTATTTTAAGGCTATTGACTACGAAATTACTCGATATGGTTAGGGTGAGAGGCAAATGAATACGGGCATGGATACAACTTGCTGTTACTCAAACTGGCTTTTGTGTTTTTCTTGATCAATAGCCATTATAACCCTTCAAAGGAAACTGGGCCACAAAATTTCGATCATCGTCTTCATAATCATCTTCATCAACATCAGCAGCAGCAGCAGCAGCAGGAGGATTGTCATTCTGAAAGAGCAGATAAAACATAGCGCTTCATTCATCCATCCATTCATCCATCCATCCCCCTTCCTCTTTCCCAGGGAGTTGTCGTGTGTTAGCAAACTGCTAATTTGGCATTTGCTTTTCCTGGATTGTGATTTGCACGACTTGGACACGCTAGTGAGGTGAAAGGCAATCTAACTGATGCACGTTTCGTTTCTAAAAGTGTTCAAACCATTCTCCCGCTCGCTCGTGGCAAAAAAAAAAACAACCTGCAGAATTGCTAGCCCGGAAAAACAAACTTCCGCAGACAGGAGCCAGATTTTGTTGACATCAATGAGGACAGTGCAGGCCGGACTATCCCTGCGTTCCGTTGCACTCTGCTTCATCTCTGCTACGGTGTAGCAGGCTCAGGAGTTTCGATTGGTCGATTTCTTTAATTATTTTAAAAGCACGTTACCATTAAAAGTAGAGGGTTTTGGAGGCCCCCTTTGAATACACGAATCTCCACATTTATTCCACACTCAAATTTATCACCCTTGATCGAAGAAACGACTTAATAAAAGCATTAAGTTCGAAAATCCATTAATAATAAAAGGGAGGTAACCATCACCAGTCATAGAGGAAGGTCAAGGGAATCCAAAAATGTGTGTCGTCTGCTAAATCGTTACACTCATGGGTATAAATGCCGACGTTTACTATAAATATCAAACCAAGGCATACAATCTACTCTGCCACGGTGATGAGAGCACGAAAACATTTATTTCTTCGAAATTTGACAGCAATCAGCACGTTTGCCACTTCCATGTTATGTAAACCCCATGGTTCGAAGCATGTTTACCGTGCAAGTCCGTGGAATGACTTCCAATCAGTTCTGTTTAGTATGAGCCAATCAAATGCGGCTACGAGTTCTGTAGTTTCATCGTTGCTAGGCACAGCAAGTGGCGCACTCTAGTGTGAAGCATTTAGAGCGCCTTCTGAGATGCTCTAGCTGCTGCGCGACCTTGACAGGAAGTTGACCTCTGCCACTGGGTGAAACGTCACCAAAGATTGTGTTTGAATGATTTTCGACCCTAATACTTTTATTAAGTCGTTTCTTCGATCAAGAGAGATAAATTTGAGTGTGAAATAATATTGGGGATTCGTGTATTCAAAGGGGGCCTCCAAAACCCTCTACTTTTAATGGTAACGTGCTTTTAAAATAATTAAAGAAACTGATCAATCGAAACTCCTGAGCCTGCTACACTGTAGCAGAGATGAAGCAGAGTGCAACAGAACGCAGGGTATGATTCTGGTAAATACTATCCTCGACCTATCACGTGACCGATGTGCGACAGTTGGAAACAGCATCGAATCACCTTATTATTTATTGTCTTTACTTGCTTTTATTTGCTGGCTTAGAGGGCAAGCGACTCTGTAGTTTTATCAAGCCTGAAAGAAATGTTTACTCGCTATGGGTGAGCGGGTAAATGGTTTGAATAACTTTTGAAACGAAACGTGTCTCATATCTTTTTTCTTCTTGCCTTTCAGCTGTGCGCATGCGTGAACTTCACTAACGCTTGTAAAACTGCTTGAGCGGCAGTGCACCAAGGGCTGTCGCCTACAGTTGGGATAACGCTTGCTTCGTGGAAGAAGGTTTGAAGAAAATTGTTCAGGATGTGCGCAACTGGGATTTATTGTGTGGTGGATTGAAACTGTCATTGAGAAACAGAATACATTGCTCTGTCGTGAGACTGAGAGCAGGCCAGTCGTCGACAGCGCCGCTGCCGTCGGAACACGTGGAACAACGTGGCGTTCTCCGCCCTCTCAGATAAGTTTTCATTTGTTTCTCTCCTGAGGATGTTGTTTGAATTGCCATCTGTGTTATTTTAACTTGCTTTGCAGCGGCAAAAACACTCCCCCAAGATTAGCATATTTGCGTTTATTTTACCCTATTGCTCGATCAGATTAGAGTAGTGTGGTGTGAATATCTGAACATCGCTCACTGAGTCGAGTTCAGAGCGCCTGCCGGCTGCGGCGGCGGTGTAGTCTCGCAGCAGTCCTCAGTCGCCACGGCTGGCGTGTGCTGCTCGACGCGGTTACTGTTCTCTTGTGCTCTTTGTAAGTAGATGTTTAACCCTCTTGTTTCCATACTTGTTTCGGACGTTGACACATTACTTGCATTAACCTTGTTGCTCTTTGTTTCCCTTGTATAACCTCGTTGTTCGTTATTGTTCCAGACGTGTGAGCATTGTTTAAAAGGCATAATAAATCACCGTTAGGCCTTCAAATGGTTGGACACTTATTTATGCTCACACGTACGTATGCTACGTGGAAAATCGTTCTGAATTCTGCGTAGCCACTCAGCCTCATGTTAACAGTGCAGAGCAATGCGAGGGAAATCGCAGCCTTGATGTGATTTGAAAGAGCGCAACGCGAGATTCACGTTCGTCTGAAGTCTCTTCCTCCCAGTTCCAGCCAAAACAACCTCCTTCTCTCTTCCTCAATCCTCGTTCTCATGCATTCCGGCCGTGTCCGGTTTTGCCACAATGGCAACATGGGCGTGGCGTCTGCACTTGATCGGTTCCTGGAGTACGCTGTTGCTCGAGTCGGAATCTCTCAGATCGTTTGTAGGAGCTAGTCGCTGCAGTACTTGAGGTGGAGTTGCCATCAAGGAGGTTGGTAGCAGAGCGTTTTCCGCTTTCCTTAGCTTCGATGAAACTAAGGGTCTCTTCAAGGGGCGGGTCAGGGCCGGATTTTCCCATGATGTCAAGGCGGATTTCGTCGTCAGGTTAAAGGTGCATGGAGTACAGGCGAGCAAGACGTTTGTCATTAAAGGCAGATACATTAACGCGGCCGGATCTCAGCATAACTCCCCGGGCGTGCGAGTCACGTGACTGTAAGGCCGAGATTTAAAAACTGGGGTACAGCGTCAGGAAATCTTGCCGACGACTCATTCAGCCACAATAAGGGCATCAAACGCTTGTTTCTCTAGTCTAAAGAACTATAGGCCCATTGTTGAATTGTCTTTTCATAGCGATGGCCTAGAAAGACTAATAGATTTCAACACTTCGTTCCTTCATTCATTTGCATTAAAGCAAATATCCTTAGAAACGGTGGCTGTCGCTTTTAGTTGCTGTAGAAAGG
The DNA here is from genome assembly GCA_034096865.1 of Theodoxus fluviatilis. NCBI lineage: Eukaryota > Metazoa > Mollusca > Gastropoda > Cycloneritida > Neritidae > Theodoxus > Theodoxus fluviatilis. The sequence continues at coordinate 6,510 of JAWQFJ010007942.1, read as the reverse complement.
TTTGTTATGAACGCGACTACGAGACTGCCGTCAACTCGGTTCGTTTAGCTTTTTTCGCGCCGTTTTAGGGTATCACCCTGTGGGTTGGGGGTTAAAAGAATAGACCTACCGCGTCTCCTACACAATTTGTAAGAGGCGACTAAATAGGGACAACGAGACTTGATTTGCGTTTCCTCCAAACTTTTCTAGTGACTTTTGTGCTTAATGGGCGTACATAGCCTTCAAAAGCTGATAGGCCGTAAAACACCATCCATCCAACCATCCGTTTTATTTAGGGTCATTTAGGGCTATTCACTACAAAATTACTCGAGATGGTTAGGGTATGAGGCAAATGAATAGGGGCAAGGATACAAGTTGCTGTTACTCAAACTGGCTTTTGTGTTTTTCTTTATCAATAGCCATTCAAAGCCTTCACAGGAAGATGGGCAGCAAAATTTCCATCATCATCATCGTCATAATCATCTTCATCATCATCATCAGCAGAAGCAGCAGCAGCAGCAGCAGCAGCAGCAGCAGCAGCAGCAGCAGCAGCAGCAGGATTGTCATTCTGAAAGAGCAGATAAAACATAGCGCTTCATTCATCCATCCATTCATCCATCCATCCCCCTTCCTCTTTTCCAGGGAGTTGTGTGTTATCAAACCGCTGATACCCTTTTCCTTAATCGTGTCCCCTGTAGGTTTGGGGTAAGAATTGACCCACCGCGTCTACGTGATTCGTAAAGCCTGCACTTAATAGCGCGAATGTCAGTCGGGTGATCCGGAGTTCGGGGATCTCGCCGAAGCTGCGTTCGTTCTCAATAGAGCGCGCCTTGCCCGTAGTCCATCCGTTCACGAAATTTTCGCCAAACTTTTCCAGAGCTTGGGCCTTGGCACCTTTGTTTTTGTAGGTGTCGGCTTTGGGATTCCAAAGGCAGGGAAAAGACTCCCATAAATCAATAAATAAAAGTGTCGTCTTCAGACAATTCAGGCAGGTCATCCGCCATGTTTGCTGCTTTCTCAAAAGTACTAGAGCGAGCGTGGCTATTGGGGTGTTCGGCGTGCACGCTCACGGGCAGTTAAGGGCGAACACAGTTCGGGTCGAACGATTTGGTCGGGCAAAAGCTGTTCAGGGCATTCGTCGAACCCCCATTCAGGCTATTAATTTAGGGTTTAAAACACCTCCATCCATCCATCCATCCATCCATCCTGGATCGTGTTTCGCAGGACTTGGACCCCACCCCCCACCCCCAAGCTTCAGCTTATCAGGAGAGCACTGTAAGTGCTTAATCATACCATGTTTGTGAGATAGGGTACATAATGATGAAAACTGTCTCACACTCTGTCCAGCACTGACTTTATGAATGAAAAATATCTGAATTTGCCAAATAATATTTGAAAATTGTTGTTGGAAGTCAAAAATGTAAGGAAAGCATCAGCCCACACTAGGGTAGACCTATGGCCGGGGAAGAGTTCACCAGGGGTCATATGGTAATTAGCAGCGCAGCCATGATCCTAGGTTACACGACTTCCA
>JAWQFJ010007942.1:0-2500 GCA_034096865.1 Theodoxus fluviatilis | reverse complement strand
CCATCCATCCATCCATCCATCCATCCATCCATCCATCCATCCATCCATTCATCCATACCAGCTGACGAAGGACCAACTTCCCAACCGGCAAGCAGATGTAGGCCGATAGGTGGCCTGTTACCTGTCAAAAAATTGGACAGATATCGGTGTACGATAGTGGCCCTACCGTCTTTTGCAAATAGGGACTGAGGCGGCCGATAGTCGGTCCTATACCTTCGTCGACACGTATCCACTATCGTCCCGATGAATGTAACGCAGTTGACCGACAAGCGTGTTATATGTTGCGGCCGGATGTCGCTATAGGATAGAGGCCCGATAGCAAGAGCAAATCGGGATTGAAGCGGCCGACAGTCGGCCGATAAGCGTGATATATGCTGCGGCCTGATATCGATATAGGATAGAGGTCCGATCCATCCATCCATCTACCCATCAATCCATCCATCCATCCATCCATCCATCCATCCATCCATCCATCCATCCATCCATCCATCCATCCATTCATCCATACCAGCTGACGAAGTACCAACTTCTCATCCGGCAAGCAGATGTAGGCCGATAGGTGGCCTGATACCTGTCAAAAAATTGGACAGATATCGGTGTACGATAGCGGCCCTACCGTCTTTTGCAAATAGGGAGTGTGCCGGCCGATAGTCGGCCCTATACCTTCGTCGACACGTATCCACTATCGTCCCGATGAATGTAACGCAGTCGACCGACAAGCGTGTTATATGTTGCGGCCGGATGTCGCTATAGGATAGAGGCCCGATAGCAAGAGCAAATCGGGATTGAAGCGGCCGACAGTCGGCCGATAAGCGTGATATATGCTGCGGCCCGATATCGATATAGCATAGAGGTCCGATGGCAAGATCAAATCGGGATTGAAGCGGCGGACAGTCGGCCGACAAGCGTGTTTTATGTTGCGGTCCGATGTCGATATAGGATAGAGGTCCGATAGCAAGAGCAAATCGGGATTAAAGCGGCGGACAGCCGTTGCCGACACGCATCCGCCATTGACCTGCTGTAGAACAGTTGTCGACCAACAAGTGGCTGGATACTTACAGATGTAGGGATACGACACCAGCCCGATTGCAAATGCGCAAATCGGTACTGGTTTCAAAGCATCTGACTGTTATTGGCACAGATACTGCAATGAATTGATATGTCACTGGTAATTTTGTACCTGAAAAGCATGACCTCAGGATATGTGTTCATTAAAGAGTTCACTGCACCTACAAATAAATCTTTTGAAGTTCAAACCATGACTGAGAATGCAACCAGCATGGTACACTGATTTTTCGAAAAAAAGAATGGGAAAGGGAAAAGTTTACAGATAAGAGTACAACAAAATGTAAACATCACAACACTTCATTTCGTGCATCACTGTCCTAATTTGAATGAATTACAATCAATATATACTCGAGGATCTTGAGGGTGAATCATATGAATAATACATTTAGACAAAGTAAAATATGGAATAAGAAATGGGGTTATTTTGTCACACGCCACTTTAAGACAACCTCCAGGAACACAGTCGAGACCTGAAGTCTTCATGTCCTTTAAATTGCCAATGGCATTCTTTACTTCCTCTCTAGTTATTTCAGCGTCTAATGATCTAGAATATCATTATACACCGCATCTTCAAGTTCTTGTTCCACACATTTCCCACTGTCAGGAGCACGGAACATAGACTCAAAATACGACTTCCAATCCTCTATACTGATATGAGGTTGAGGTACTGAGCGTTGTGAGGAGCTTCTAACGATGGCCCAAAATGCCTGTGAATTTTGCAGACTTTGCAATAGCGTGTTGCGCATTTCCTCAAAATGAATGCGCTTTTTCTCTCGAATCAGGTGTCTGTACCGGTTACAGGACTGCACGTAATGCTCTCTGCTAGCTCCTGATTGGGAGTTCCTGAAACTTATATGGGCATTAAGGGCTAAGCACTTGTTTTCCTGGCTGCTGATTTTTATTTATGTTTTCAAACAGTCTACACACCAAACCAACATGTTGACGAGATGGGTGACAGCAGCGTCAATAGAACCATCAATTGTGGCAGTGGCTGTCGCAAGATGAATACCGAACTCCAGTGATTCCATTCTATTTTTAATTTCTTCTATTTTTTGCTATTATCACAAAGTAACGACAGCGTTTGCTTGCAACTTAGTTCTGGCTGCCGAGAGAGAGAGAGAGAGAGAGAGAGAGAGAGAGAGAGAGAGAGAGAGAGAGAGAGAGAGAGAGAGAGAGAGAGGGAGGGAGAAAAAGTGAAAGACAAAGAGAAAGATTTGTGAGAGGGAGAGAAAGATATTTGCGAGATATTTGTGAGTTTTGAGAGAAAGGGAGAGGGAGAGAGAAATATTTGTGAGAGAAAGATTTGTGAGAAAGTTTTGAGAGAGAGAGAGATTGTTTGTGTGTGTGTGTTTGTGTTTGTGTGTGTGTGTGTGTGTGTGTGTGTGTGTGTGTGTGTGTGTGTGTGTGTGTGTGTGTGTGTGAGAGAGAGAGA
>JAWQFJ010007941.1:27500-29612 GCA_034096865.1 Theodoxus fluviatilis | reverse complement strand
AATATTGTGAACTCTACTAATTATAAGGACTTTGAATACAACAGCAATATTTATACTTCATTGAGCGAGTTCGGAGGGTCAGAGTCGATCTCTGGTTGTGAATTCTTGTCAGCAAACCGTTAGATGACAACTAAAGACGCTTCAGCGTTTGTGTGAACAGTGATTACACGTACCTTGTCAGCAAACCGTCAGATGTCAATTCAACACTGTCTAGTCTCGCTGGATAAGCAGTGAATCAGAAAATGGCTTTAACTTCAGCTCCAAAGAAAAGAAAAAGAACAGAAATGACACCCAAAGACAAAGTGGACTTGCTTGATCGCTACCGAGAGCTAAATTCTAAAAGTTTGAGGGAGGGTGCTGACATTTTGGGTGTGTCGGCATCTATTCTGTGCCAGACACTGAAAAAAGAAGACGAACTTAGGGCTGATATCGCAGAGGGCTCCTGTCAAGGCCAAAGGAAGCGTCGGCGCTGCGGGAAGGATAAAGAGACAGAAGATGGCTTAAAGCGGTGGTTCGACTCTATCCAAGCGCGCAACACACCTGTAAACGGCCCAATCCTGTGTCAGAAGGCGGAACAGATTGCTTCCCAGCTTGGTCGCTCCGAATTCAAAGCTACAAATGGGTGGTTTAACAGGTGGAAGAAACGCAACGGCTTGGTGAAGCGGGAAGTGCCGGTTAATAAAAACGCCGCTTATTAAAAACACTTTTGTTCGGTCCCAATGTGTTTTTAATAAGCGGCGACTACTGTATATACACAATCGCACGTGCGCAAGGCAGTTTACAACCTTATAGACACGTTCGCGCTAAAAGTAGTTCTCAAATGATTTCCTGAAAATCTCATAGATTAGTTTTATTAGAACACCAAATTTGTGTTTATCTATCGGGATAAATAATTGGAGTGAAATAGAATCGCCTCTTTTTACTCTCAATGGTCTTCTGATCATGTTGAATTTTGATTGGTAGAATCATTGGAATGTGGATTCGAAGTCACGTGACCAACCTGTGTCAGAGATAGTATTACATCTCTGTGTTCAGAATGACTAGTGGGGTCACAGTGTTTCTATGCCTAGCCCTATCGCTGAAACGGAAAGGCTTCCTTACACGTGCCACTCTGTTGGACTCGTCCGTGCAGAGGGGTGTGGACAGACGGCCAAGCTGCCGGGCCGTACAAGTTAGCAAGCAACAGCATCTGACTAGCAAGCGATCTTGGTTGGTTAATTCTCAATGAATTCGGGGTGTTTCAAACATAGAATAACAAAAGGAGTTGACAATTTGAATTTTATAAAAACAACTCGTAAACACGCTGCCAGTCAGATGTGTCCCGCCAGTTTGTGTTTTCAGCCAGCGTCGCTGTCTTTCTCACACCCCTCTCCTCGGCCCGTTTATGGAAGCCTTTCCGCCGAAACATCCCAGATGAAGTACAACTTTTCGATCCACTGTCTCGCAGCAACGCGTAGAGACGTTCATACATTTCCTCTCATTGAAGGAGGCGTTAATTCGAACAAATCAAATAAACCGACGTCTAATCGTCTCAACTCACTAAGGGAAGCGGGGAGGATAACCTTTTGAACTCATGGCACCATTGACTCTCATGTCAGTGTCTTCTGCCGCTAATTGAACGCTGCGTTGACTTCGATTTGTAAGCTTCTTTGAAACACAGAAGTGGAGAAGGATGGAGTTCTACGGCCCATTAGCCGTGTGGGGCCATCTAATGCCATTCACCACGAAAACTCACTACACGCCGTTACCATAAGTCAAATCTCAATTTCCTTTTATATTCACCTCTTATGAATCGCGTAGGGAGACGCATTGTGTCTATTCGTATCCCCAACTCACAGGGGGTACAGAATTAGAGAAGTTCTCGAATACTGTTTCAGTTTAATGTTGATACTGGCTGGGACAAAGGTACTCTTTATCTTTGCTTTTCCGAGTGAAAATGTGAAAACATTTGAGTGTGCAGTCCGAGGTAGAGTACATGAAAACCATGCGGACTGAGTTACAAAGCGCAGGTCTCCACTGGGACGAGCACCGTCTTGCGTTTTTGCCACATGCCATTAAGAATGCGTAAAAAGTCTGTATTCTGTCTTCATTCCTTTTGACAGGAAGCAGTCG
>JAWQFJ010007941.1:17500-22500 GCA_034096865.1 Theodoxus fluviatilis | reverse complement strand
ATATAAATACACATACACACACAAGACACACACACACACACACACTCATACAAACACACACACACACACACACACACACACTCACACACACACACACACACACACACACACACACACACACACACACACACACACACACACACACACACACACACACACACACACACACACACACGGAAAGGTGGGCCAGGACAAGCTAGGGCAGGCACACACACTACTACACGGCAGTGCATTGCAGCACATTCGTGCATATCGACTGGGACACTTCAGCTCATTGTGCCCGACGCGGCGCTATATTCCTGTCTACAGAGCGCGTTGATGGCACCGGCCTGCTGACCGCCGCAGCCTCCCACGACAGATGCCGCACACCGCTTCCCTGCCGGACAGGGATTCAACTGACAGTGTCTTGTCCGACTTTTCCCCACAACATCTGTCATGGGTCCCGTAAGGACTGGACTTTTTTTTCCCTGCCGTTCGGCTTTCCCTTCGGAGCAAGACTTGAGAGAGGAGTGTTGCGTCTGGCGCATCGATCCTAATGTCCAACTTACGGAGCACACCAATGGCCTGTCCGTCCACGAGAAGGGTGAGCCCGTCTTTTTATCGTGCCGTAAGAGAAGTTAATGACGAGGAAGTCTTATCTGATTGGAGAAAGACTGCGAAACGAAGTTATCTCCACTTAACCTTCTCTCATTTAAGAAAATGGAACATTTTCCCCTCATCACTGACTTTGAATGAACAATTGTATGTTTTAGCCCGTAGTAAAAGTCGCATTTTGATGTGTCCTACTCGTGTTTTGGTTCACCACAGTATGGTCGGACGCTGTCGTTGACGGACGAGAGTACTAAAATATCTCGCAGATAAGAAGAAAAGAAAAAGGGGGGGGGGAGAGGGAGAAAGAGAGAAATAAAAGTTCGCGACATGGTACCGAACCGTCAACCTCAATATCAACAAGTACAAGTGGACGTCAACGCTAGCAGGAGCCCACTTACCTTCTGGCGCCCGTCTGGAGCACGACACGCAGGGTGAGGCTGGCTGATCGCTAAAGGAGCGCGCAACTGCCGCAGCCTGCCTCTCGTACTCTCGACGTCGCTTTGCCACTCTGGCCTGGCCTGGCCTACGCCTGGGCTCTGCTAGGCCTACACCACTAACGCGGCGGTTCTGGACTGCAGCTTCTGTGTTCGAAGACGGTGCCCTGCCGTGAACGAGGCTGCGTCGGTTTTCCAGCCTGCCGCACTCTGCTGCTGTGCGATACCCTGAGTGGAGAGGCACTGAGCGGGTCAGTTGCAAGGCCGCAAACATCACAGCTGTGCTGTTCGTCTTCGGGGCTCTGTGGTGTCTGAGTGCGGGTTGTAATGAAAAGGACAAGCACTTAGCGCTTTCTCCCTTGGCTACCGATTCACTGATGTTGCGGTGAATGATCCGCAAGATGCTGCTGCTGCTGCAGTTTCTGTTGCTGCCACTACAACCACCACCACTGCCCCGTCCTCTTCTTCTCACCATGACAAAGACAAAGCCGATGACGATGATGATGATTCCGCCCCAAGGTTTAGTTCTAGTTAGATCATGAAATAAACACAACTTGATTATTTAAAAAAAAACAACACAGAAAGATTGTGCAGTAAAGTTGTGGCGATACTAGAAGTTATAGTTTCACAAAAATTGCATGCCAGCACAAATCACGCGCATTAAAAAAAAACATTTACCCAGTCTTTGGTGTCAGTCACGAATTAATGTATACCATAATGTAAACACGCACTCACAAACGCATGCGCGCGCGCGCACGCACACACACACACACACACACACACACACACACACACACACACACTGATACACGCATGAGATTCATACAACTCCTTGGTAAGACTTTATCATGACAAGTCTGACACTCGTTCACAGCGTGAGACGGCACTGTCAGTCTAGTGCGAGCCAATCTCGGGGATTTCCACGTCAGGCTGTGGGAAAGAAAGTAACAGGGAAAACTTTTATTTAAAAAATACACACACGGAAAAAAGGACCATAACAAAACACGGAAAAAGTAACAAGAAAAAAAGTAGCTGGCAAAAAAGACAGCGACTTCTTGTTTGGTCCACAAAACGAAACTAAAAAACTTCATGATGATTCCTATTTTAATATAAACACTCAGACGGGTAACTTGTTTACAATTATTTCTTACGATGGGTGGATGGATGGATGGAGTTTAAGGGCCTATCAGTCTTGTAGGCTATATAAGGCCGCAACGTTAAGAAACACCCACGATGATAACTGGAGAACACTAAAATACGATAAATGGACAATCATCAGATAACCTTGATACAGTGCAAATACATGTACACGTCCCAGGTTGGAAAAAGAGGGTTTTGATTTCGGTGATACCGTCTGTGTCTGAGACATCATTGCTGCATGGCGGAAGTGAGATATGGAGGCACCGGAAAACAAGAACACTGCTCGATGGTCAACAAGCTTTAACATTTTTATTCCGCAGCAGAGAGGGTTGACCTTCTGCTCGAGATGGATGGATGGATGGATGGATGGATGGATGGATGGATGGATGGATGGATGGATGGATGGATGGATGGGTGGATGGATGGGTGGGTGGGTGGATGGGTGGATGGATGGATGGATGGGTGGATGGATGGATGGATGGATGGGTGGGTGGGTGGGTGGGTGGGTGGATGGATGGATGGGTGGGTGGGTGGGTGGATGGATGGATGGATGGATGGATGGATGGATGGGTGGATGGGTGGGTGGGTGGATGGGTGGGTGGGTGGGTGGATGGACGGATGTATGGATGGATGGGTGGATGAGTGGGTGGATGGATTGCTGGATGGAGTTTTGTGGCCCATCAGCCTTTGTAGGCTATGTATGGCCATTGAGCATCAAAACAGTCCGAAGTTATTAGAGTGAGTGCATATCAAGTCACGATGTCCCATTTATTCGCCTCTTACGAATCGTGTAGGGAGACGCCGTGGGTCAATTCTGACCCCCCAAACCACAGAGAGCTTCTGCACGAGAAACTGAGAGAGCGGGTCAGGCGTGAATGTTCGCCTGCTTGTCTGTCTGCCATTCCCACAGCGCAATTCGTTCCACGGTTATCGCTCCTCATGATTCACCACTGCATCGTTCATGCCCGCTTTTAAACTTCTAGGACATAATAGTTTTGCTGTAAATCGATTTTCCACTCTTCCACGCACATTCTGCTCCCACAGCAAAATTCACTTTCGGATTAGTACTTCTCATGAATCGTCAATGTTTCTTTCATGCTCACGTTTATACTTCTGGCAGATGCCAGTTTTGATGTAAAATTCATGACTTTCAAGGGCAGACTTATTGTTGAATCTTTCTAAAAGTGAACTGTTGGTTTAAGAAAAGCCATGTCCTGCAAAGCAGATAAACTGTAATCGAAATGTTTTTAAATACACCTATCTCCTGTGCTGGTTTTTACTGTTAGTTTCTCCACTATTCTATACTATTTTCCTGTGACTTTTTTCCTTACTTTTTTCCTCTGTTTTTTTTCCTTTTACTTGTTTTTCTTGTAATTTTTTTCCTATATAAATCTGATACTTTTTTCTTGTTATATTTTGTCTTGTTACTTTCTGTCCAAACAACTCCCCGTCCGTGCAAAACCAACAGCACCAACAACAACATATTCTAGTTAACGGAAAAACGATTAACCCAATTTTAAAAAGGAGGAGGGTGGGGTTTGGTGGGGTGGGGATCTATTGTGTCCCAAGTGATAGTAATTTAGTTCCATTGAGAGACGGAACGAAATTCTACATGCTGTTCTGAAAGCCATCAAGCACAGTACTCAAATAATTAAACTTCAAGGATGCGGGGGGGGGGGGGGGGGGGGGGGGGATCATGCCCGAGTTATAACTCTTAATTTGAAGCCAGACCAAGAAAATGACCCAACTTAAAATTTGAAAAAAATCCTCTGAGATGTTTGAGAGGGAAGTTTGAACAAGTGAAAAGATGGCAACAACGAGGGAAAGACAAGGACGAGCAGTCACTACCTGTATATGCGAGACATTCTGTGAACCCGAGTCAGTATTGACTCTGGCTCAGTTCGCAATGAATGCGTAATAGGCTTGACCCTTCGCATTACAGCATTGCGCCAAAAATAGTTCGTTCTGATACTATTTTTTTTTCTCCACTTTTTACAGAAATCATTCAGATGTCAAAACTTGATTCCATTTCAACACAAACATTTTATGTTATCGAATAAACTCTTGGTTATTGCCTCAACAAGAATAAGTTAAGAGTTTTGTGCGAAATAGTTTTAGAACTACTTTAACTGTGTATGTCAGGGAGCATATCGGCTATCCCACAAGCCTCTCGTGTGACTCTCATTAGAATTTTTCGGACGAAAACCTTCCATCACGTGATGTCAACTGGGCTAGAGACACTTTCGCCGGTAGGCGAAGTCTCTAGTGAACTAGAATGGGTGCGAGGAGGCGTTTGCAGCATCGGGCCCTGCCAAGCCATGCGCCGGGTACCGAAACTGCTGCCCTCTCCTTCTTCTGTCATACATGGGCGTACGTACACACACATGTGTGCGCACAAACCACACTCGACACACATGCACACGCACACACACAAGCGCACGCGCAAACAAATACACACACATACACGCAAGCACGCACACACAAACATACACACACACGCGCGCAAACACGCACACACCCGCGCGCGCGCGCAAGCACGCATACACACATACATTAACAATATTCACATATTCAAACTCAAGCACGGTGCACTTACAAATGCAAGCACGCGCGCATGCACACACACAAACACATGCGCGCGTTCGTGCACACACGCACACACATACACACACAAACACATACACACACCATTCAAATAAATATATTGAAACAATAAAAACTTTACACACACGCCTGATGCTTTCGCGAAAGTAAGCATGCATTCACGCACGCACGCTCATAAACAAAAACCCACACACATACACACGCGCGCGCACGCATTCACACATTCACAAT
>JAWQFJ010007941.1:10000-15000 GCA_034096865.1 Theodoxus fluviatilis | reverse complement strand
TGGATGGATGGGTGGATGGATGGATGGATGGATGGATGGATGGATGGATGGATGGATGGATGGATGGATGGATGGATGCATGGATGGATGGATGCATGGATGGATGGATGCATGGATAGATGGATGGAGTTTAAAGCCACAACGTTAATCATAAATAGTTCGATCTCGAAGGGTCCCAAGATGCAATGCGTGCAACCGGGGCTCTTTAAAGGATCGTGAACTTCTCCGTCATGGCAGGACATTGCAGTGAGCTGCAACGTCTGAATGATCTCTCACCTTCGCAGGCTTGGCGCTTCGGCCATCCGGAAGTGGAGAGAGCAGTGTGCCATAGAAACCCTGCACCCTACCTCCACTGGCGTTACTCTGCACGTTCACCCCCATCCTTGCATTGGTCGCGGAACTCTGTGTCATGGTTTGCTAGTTTGATGCTTCCATTCATTCAGCTATGCAGCTAACTACATCCTGCCCACTGTACGTAGTGAACAGCACAGTGGACAGTTTCGTACAACAAATGGTTTTAAAAGGACCCTGAAAGACAAAAGTCATGCAGGGATTGGTGGGAATGGCAAACACGTCAGAGCCTTGATTGCAACAACTACTCGCGCCATGAAAGTCCGTCAGTTTCTGACGAAGACGTCAGAGGCGCCAAAGGTGACACATCTTTCCAAAGACATCTGCTCGCAGTCTTTGGCAAGGAGGGCAGGCCACAATGTGCCCAGATCATTTGCGGCTGCGTGAGTTGTTTGTTGTCATGCACTGGTTCATCTTTGGAATCTTTGGCTCCCTGGCTATCGCTGCTCTTCGGAAGACCTGTTGGATGCCCATTTTCCTCAATGTTACATCCCTTCACAGCCGCTTAAGGTTAGTCTTGTGATGATTCAGGGGTTCTCCAGGTCGTCTGTTTTCAATGTGAACTGAATGAGATGACACTATCCCGCTCCAGCAATAAGGAATGCGATTACCATTTGTTAATTCCTGTTCAGAGCCTTTGACATTGCCAAAAGTGCTAAATGTCAAGTTTAAGAAGGTCAGGTTTTATTCATATGAAATGGTAGGGAAAAGATCCTGCAGTTGCTCATCGTTGTCAATGGATGGAAACTGTTGTGAGGCAAGTGTTTGAACAGCTTGAAACATATCTTCCATCAAAGACCGGTTTTTAAAGGTATAAAGCTGAATAGAATGAAAACAATTCTGATTTATAGTGTGCATATACACATTAATAATCATAACCATTTTAAACATAATGTTAGTCTACCCTGGGTGTTTTTAAAACCTCTTTATTTTCCCTGAGGCCTTTTAGAGCAAGTATAAAAGCAAATATGGAATGGAGATCAGCGCCGAGAAGACCAAGGTGATGACGAACAAACCTCGGGGCTTCAAAATGGAAAGCAAAGTGAAGGGCCAAAAACTGGAAGCTGTGAACAACTTCAAATACCTGGGATCTATTGTGTCTGATGAAGGGTCCAAATCAGATATACTGTCCAGGATAGCACAAACAACAGCAGCATTGGCAAAGTTGAAGCCAATATGGCGTGACAGAAATATCACTCTCGCGTCGAAGATCAGGCTCATGCGCACGCTGGCCATCTCCGTATTCTTGTATGCATGCGAGTCCTGGACACTCACATCTGAACTACAGAGACGGATACAAGCCCTGGAAATGAGATGCTACCGCAAGATTCTGAACAACTCATATAAAGACCATGTCACGAATGAGGAAGTCAGCAACAGGATCAGGAGAGCATTTGGACAGTACGAAGACCTGCTCTCAATCGTGAAAAGCAGAAAGCTGAAGTGGTACGGTGACGTGTCAAGAGGCAGTGGGCTGGTCAAGACCATCCTGCAAGGTACCGTACCAGGTGGGAGAAGGAGAGGCAGGCAGAGAAAAAGGTGGGAAGACAACATCAAAGTGTATACAGGCTTGACCTTTGCTGACTCACAGCGAGCTACAGAGGATAGAGATCGATGGAGGAAGATTGTCCGAAAGTCATCAGTGGTGCCTCAACAACCCATCTCGGGGTTAAGAAACTGCACTGAACTGAACTGATAAAAGCAAATAAACATTATGGCTTTCTACAACGACTGACTGTTCACACACACAGCTGAAAGCGCTATTCAATCTTGCTCCTTCCTATCTGTCTACCTCTCTCAAACTCTGTAAACCTGTCCGATCACTCCGCTCTTCTCTAGACACTCTCAGACTCGACATCCCTTCACAAAGACTCACAACCGTAGGCGGGCGCTCCTTCACATTCCAAGCGCCCACCCAATGGAACGCACTCCTCTCAGCCTTCGTCAGGAACCAACCTTAGCTTCTTTTAAATCTGGCCTGAAAACCTTCCTTTTTCCCAAAACGGGGAAAGAGTAAACTCCACCATACCATACATCACACTGATGCAATGCAAACCTGGTACCAAGCAGATGTAACAGCCATGTACATTAGTATATATTGTGATTATTATCTTATGTTATGTGCATATATGTTTGATTGTTGTGTGCATGTTTGCACCTGCCATAATGTTTTGTATTAGGGTATGCATTCTTTTCTTATGGGTGTGAATGTGTGTGTGTGCGCCTTGAGTCGCCTAAGTGGTGAGATATGTGCGCATGATAAATAATCGTATTATTATTAAATTATCGTATTATTATTCACTTCATCCTCTGGTCATCGTCTAATTGAGAGATGGATTGCCTGCAACGGAGATCCCCCTCCACGCTGTGACCTTCCAATCTCACAGCAGCGGTCAACGCACTGCTGGAGCTCTGCTGGAAAGAGTTCATCGTTCTACAACCAGGCTAAGCATTTGTTCCTTTATAAAATAGCTCGTTGGAGAAACGTAAATGAATGAATAAATGAACGAATGACTGAATGGAGTTGTACGGCCTATGAGCCTCTAAAGGCTGTGTAAGGCTATTGACAACAATGACTGGAGCTTTGTTAGAGTGAGAGCGAGTGAAGCCACGCTTTCCCCAGCTGTCTGGCTTTCACGAAGCAATGGGTCTATTCTAAACCCCAACCCACAGGGGGTTTCAGGGAGAAGAAAGCAAGGCCGTACATGAAAACGCCACAAGGACTATTTGAGGGGAACGTAGCATAACATGAAACCGTCCAGACCTCAGCAAAGAGCGCAACACACACACACACACACACACGTAAGCGCACGTACGCACACACGCACGCACACACGCACGCGCGCACACACACACACACGAAGTGGTCACTCGCAAATCGTCAGCCTCGCTGGTGGAACGTCGTCATCAACGAATAGCAGCCACGAACTCCGCCATAGAGCTGCATCAGTCCCGACATACCCCCGTATGTACAAAGCCTTTCAATGGCGAGACAAATTCAACTGTGTAACTGGATAATCACCTGCTGCTGTTGAATAAATGTGTTGTCCTTTTGGAGTTGTCTTACATATTTTAATATTTTATTTATATAATAAAGTGAAATGACCTTGCTGCTCCTTTGGTCTATTATCAGCGACGTGTACAGGAGGGTCGTGCTGCCCAGGCAACACTCTCCATACTACATGTACATCGCCCAGGCTTGCATTTGACCAAAGCAATGCAAAGCTGGAGATGTGCAGCTCTTGAAAATATAAACATTGGGGACATATTCTTTTTAATCACTGTTTTGACAACTTCAGATAAGAGCACCAAACAAAATGTGCTGAACAAAGCAAGCAACGTCGGACAAGAGGGAAACGTTCCCATGTGCTTGGGGATTTCCACGGTCAAACTGCAGCAGCAGGGCCCGAAAGGTCTCCGTCCATGGGTTCTTGTTGATGAGGGTGCAGTAGGATGGGTGCATGTCTCTATATAGGGGCATTCGCACTGTGGTGAATGCTGTCTGGAGCCTCTTTTGAAGATAGTTCTATGAGTTTTTCATCTGGATTATGGTGATATCAAAATGCCACGATCTTTACAAAGTAAAACAAATACTTAAAACGTGTATCCGTGAAAACGTGTTTCCCTCTTTTAGTGGCCATGTCGCCCACTCTTTCGTTTGTTCCTACAGAGATTGATTTATCACTACTCCTGGAACACAAGCCTTTGACCTCAGTTTTGGAGTCGCTTTCTCAAAACCCTGATGTCTGGTTGCCTCTTCGCCAGCAACGTCTTCTGAGCGTCGTCATGGCGACTGCCTTTAGGCGTTCTTGGAGTTCTCTTTCTTCCTCAGCCCTCTGTTCTGGTGGCGTCAGATTCTGGTTTGTTCAACTGAAAGTCTTCTTCTTCAGAGAGTCCCGTGCTAATCCGTAGGTCCGCTTTCATTTTGTTTAACCTGTGAATTATTTCATTTTCCGTGCTGAACTTCTTGTGGTTTTCAGATCTCTCTTATATGCGTCATACGTGAGGATGGACAAGGTTTTTTTTGTGGAAACACGCCACATTTTTTATTTCTAGACATGTGAAAGTAGAATACATATTGAGCGTAACAACAAAGAAACATATTGTCCCAGTGACATCCTGCAACAAAGTGCAAGACTTATGAAGACATCACTGCTAGAATGCGACTTCGGAATAAAACACAGGTTTGAAGCAAAGGTTCTTCACACAAAACATCAACAGAGCTCGGCTTTTTTTGTCTTTGCACTGACGTAGGCAGGGGAGTGAGTTCACGCACTGCTCTCAAAAGACGCACCGTGGCGGAACATGTCTGAAACGATGATCACGTCAGAGTAATCAGGTTTTTGTCAACCGTAAATTGAACTCAAGCGTGCTTTGTGCCAGACGTCTTGGTGCTTTGTTTTTCCAGAGCAAAGGTGAGAGACTGCAGCCTGAACTCCCGGAACAATGCACTGGAAACTGGCGAGTCGCGACGCGTTGGAAGCACAAATCGATTTCTCGGTATTGTCGCCCATTCAAGCTGGCAGGCTGTATCGAATCACCTCAAGCTTTTTCACTCCACCATCCATGTCGTCCACAAAGAGAGTGAAAGAGAAAGAAAATGTCGCCCGTACTACTGAAAATGATGATATAATATTTTTTTCAGGTCC
>JAWQFJ010007941.1:0-7500 GCA_034096865.1 Theodoxus fluviatilis | reverse complement strand
ACACACACACACACACACACACACACACACACGCGCGCGAAAACACTGTGCAAACACTTGTCTGGGTATTTGTGTTGCGGAAAAGGTTACTTACCTCCCTCTCCCTCCTACTCCTTCCACGACACTTTGCCAAGTTACACACATACACGCACGCACGCACGCACGCTCGTACACACGCAAACACACTCGCGCACAGGCTCACACACGCTCGCACGCACATACGCTTGCACGCACGCGCGCGCGCGCACCTACGCGCCCACACATATACACCCAATAAACACCGCACCCCCACGCACGTACAAAACGCATGCGCACCCTACATTTGTTTCTCTCTTCTCATCTTCGACCCTCGTCCGCCAGCCGTCCCTCTCTCTTACCGGTCACTCCTGAGTTCTTGCTCGTCTCTCCCCACTCTCTCCCATTATCTTTTCTGTCCCTGTCTAGCATTGATCAGCTCTGTTAAGCAGCCTTGTCAAGCTCTGCTACGAACTCTCCACTGCAAAGGAACGGTTAATGCGTACTGTTACTTACACAAACAACACGAACTGACTCGGCATTCCTCACACAAGGAAGGACTGGAGGATGTACGAAAGCAAGAAGAGCAAGCATTCAAGGAACGCAAGAGATATTGGTGATAAATGGCCAGGCCAACCGAAAGAAATCGTGGATATAATTGAAATTCAAATTCTCGATGTATTCTCACTCAATCCCAGATAATTAATAAACGTGATGATTTGCTATATTCCTTCCTCCTAAAGAGGCTACCTCTGTTGGAGATTGCACGTACATTGTTAAACCACAGGGCCCACAGCGGTCCAGCTAGGGAAAAATCTGGCAGGTTATTCAATCTGGTGTACTTTGAATCTCTCACAATAGGATTGCGGACGTGACTTTCCGTTCTCATGAGGACTGTTCTAGTTCGACTGTCCTTCACAGGCACCTTATATATTTGTGTCAAGTCTATTTTTACGGCACCAGTGCAAAGGTCACGGCGTCGAGACCCAGGGCACAGGCCAGAACTCGCCAGGGAAAGAACAAGGAGGCAGATGGAGAAAAACTTTTGTGCAAACTTTGAACAAGGATCATCAGGGGAAAGGATCAATATTAGATGGGAGGACTTTCGATGTTCCATCGATTTATGATTACGCCCGCTTATGCCCAGTCCTTTTTTCTGCGTCCGCGTTCGTTTGATCATGGAATAGCGCCATTCAAAGACTGGGTTCTAAATCCTCTGACGTAAGCGGGAAGCAGAATGCAAACGCTAGACTGGTGGCGAAGCGAGAGGCCAGCATCAAAGTCAACACTTGCCAGCCCTTCGCCGTCAGGTCATTACGGAAAAGAAAATTTGCATGACCATTTCTCCAAAGTCAAATGCTTTTTTGCATCTGATTGAGGCGGGAATATCTGATTCTTCTGCTAAGTGGAGGGAAGGGCGCATCAGTGCTCAGGCTCATGATTGCTTGTAATCGCCGCCCAAAGACGCTTCTTGTTTGCTCCAAATCATTAGCGATCAGCTCAAAGAATCGTGTACCACTCGGCCGCCTCTTTTTGAGCACACACGTCTCAACTCCTCAGAAAATGATTTCAATGGCAACCATATTTTCCATCCAAATCAGTCGCCTCGTGATGCGACTATTCATTCTACATCCCCAAACGACAGTCTCAGTACCCTTACCGTTTCTCTTCCATTCTGATTTATCAGCCCTTACCTCGTTCCAGGCTTTTAGCGCTGAAGAAATAATAGACATGGCTCTCTCCACTGAGGAATAACGCCACACTGTGTAGTCTGACCGCAGGCTGTCCGATCATTTTCACGTCAAATTCGAGTCCATCTGAAGTTTATTTGTAGTAACTGTTGACATGTTATGGAACCCAAGTCCAGAGGATAACAAGCTCGTTTGCGTCGATCGAGGCTTGTAGGTCCAGTGTTAACGGCTACTTGGAGCCAAGAGCGGCAGTATGGGATAAGGTGCATTGCTTTTTTTTTCTCCTATGATTAAAACCAGGCGTCTGTTAAGACAATGAAGGCACACTATCGTACGGTTCGTCGTCCTGAAACGTTCCTCAGAGAAATGACATGGTGCTGCTAACTGCGTTTTTGCCGCCAGGTGTCAGTATGGGACTGATCAGAAAGCTTTATTTTGTAGATGAGGTGAACAGCGATTTGCGACCTAGGATCTAGGAACGGCTGAGAAGTCGTATAAAATCAATGCCGTTACTTTTTGATGATTATATGTACGAAAATATATTTGCCCCTTCACCTTATCCTTATGATTCTAATAATCAAGCATGAATTAGTGCAATAGTCCATGACAATGACAATATGCTTTGGATGGACTGCGTGAACGACACACCTCTATCAAGAAATTATCTCTGAGTGTGATATTCTCTTACAAAGTTCTTACAAAGATACAAAGTTACAAAATTCTCTTACAAAGTCATCCACTTCGACACTTGTTGTAACTCTTGTTTCATCTCTTGTAGACTACTGCAACAGTGTGTTGGCAGGAGCTACTCAAAAACAACTCTACCGACTCCAGCGCCTTAAAAATATTGGAGCCAGGATTGTTGAACGCCCTCCCAGGAGGGCCCACATAACGCCAATTTTGAAAAGCCTTCATTGGCTCCCGGTGCAGAGTCGAATCAGATATAAGGTTCTCTGCATCGTCTTCAAATGTGTCACAGACAATGCTCCTGTCTATCTGCACGAACTGCTAAAAGACTACAAGCCAGTGTGAAATTTAAGATCTTCAAGTAAAAAACTCATAGATGTTCCGAAGAAAAAAACAAAAGCTTATGGTAACAGGTCATTTTCCTTCACAGGCCCAAAGTATTGGAACAATATTCCAGAACGACTCAGAAAGTCATGGAGTCTAGAAGATTTTAAGAAAGGACTAAAAACACATCTTTTTAGCCAAGAATCTTTGTTTTGGTGACTATGTTGCGCATTGAGCATGCCTTCGAGGCGTGAAATCTGCGCATAACAAGAATACACATACATACATACATACATACAACAACAGACCACACATCCACCACACCACACCCCCCATACACACACAAATACATACATACATACATACATACATACATACATACATACATACATACATACATACATACATACATACATACATACATACATACATACATACATACATACATACATACATACATGCATACATACATACATACATGCATACATTACATAGATACATGCATACATTAGATACATGCATACATTATATACATTACATTACGTGCGAACAATACATACATACATACATACATACATACATACATACATACATACATACATACATACATACATACATACATACATACATACATACATACACATACATACATACATACATACATACATACATACATACATACATACATACATACATACATACATACATACATACATACATACATACATACATACATACATACATACATACATACATAACATACATACATACATACATAACACTACATACGAGCTACATACCATGACATATACATACAGTACCTACATTACATACATACAGATAAGCACATACCATATCATCCATGACTATAACCATACATCATACATATACAGTATAGCCGCGGAGTTTTTCGATGCCAGTCTCATTTATCTGTAGATGCCCTGCGCTTTTGGGCGGCCTGCTCAAATACAAAGTGGTAGCTCTGACCAGGCAAGTTGTATTATCATATGCCGTGGGACTAGCTACGATCTCAGAGTCCACAACCCATCTTTGACTGTGCTACATACCCTTAAGCAACTTCCCAAAGGTCTGTATACGAAAATGAATGTCGACCTTTTGAAACCCGTCGCCTTTCCGCGAAGGTATACCTTTTGCCACAAGCACAGTGAACACGTCATAAGCATTAGCCCAATACACATGATCGATCTCCCTAGTTGGTGAGGTACAGTCACAATACGCAAGACATTTCGCCACACTCTTGGGTGGAATTGTGTGCTTTCTTCTTCTTGCTTCTTACATAGTCAGTCATATTGATAGGCCCTTAGCACTTACGTCTAATAAGGGACGACCAGCAAAGACAATAGAACCCCCACCGGGTGTATTTTGAGAGAGAGCGAGATACTAAGAAGCATACGAACGTAACGGTGTGCAGGGGATCGCTAGCCCCAGTAGCCAAAACGAAGGGCACTACAGTGGCGTAAGTACGTCTGCAAGAGTCGCGCTGAGAAAGAGCACAGCAAGAAAACCTGCAAGGAGATTCGAATAATTTGTCCGTATAAGTGGCCAGGCTTGTACTGTGGTCATACGTCTCACCTCAATATGAACTATGGTGGAAGTTACATGCGTGGGTACCGGCTAGGCATTCAATCATATAGCCACGTCACCACGTATCCAGCCGACGTGGGCAACTTGGAGACAGGTACGCCAAGGGAATCCCATAGATTTGTCATTTCCCGCCCATTTTTAAAAAGTGGGGAAGAACCTGAATTCACCAATTGAGTGAATAATGGGTGAAGTCACTGTCGGACCTATGTTTTCTTGTCTCCTGTTGTTCTGCCGATTCTACTGCAGTAGATTATTCTGCGAGTTATTGCTACGTTCACGACAGATGGCCTTGTGCCTCCCGTGATTGCCACATAAGCGTACATCGTCAAGTGCTAGCGTACGGGGCCCGGACTGTGCGCGTGCTACCTGGAGTCAGGCCCCGAAGAGCATAAATGACCGACAGCGAATCCTAGCTGACTGATGAGGTCCTTTTATATTTTTACTATACTTAATTCTTGACTTTATACCGTTGCCTTATACGTATCCCTGAAAATTATGGGGATTTTCTCGCCTGAGAGAGGAAACAAGTTTGAGGAGAAATTATCCTCTTCTGTCATCAACATATGATGTAGCGCTCCTTGTGGGTGAGGACGATGGCCTCACCAGATGATCAGCCCACACAATGTGGGAAGGAGAATGCTCTAGTTGACATCAGGCGGCGAACCATGAGGGGTGGACCTCGGGTGGGGGGTGTGGGAGTCAGATGTGGGACTCAGGTTTGCGTAGGAGTTTGGACAAGGACGAGGGCGTGCGGTAGCGAATTTAACTCTGATTGATTTTCTCCCCGAATGCATTCAACCCGGAAAATTTGCATCTACTCTGCCCTGGCGTCATGAGACACGGGTCCCAAGCCCGGGGCAATCATACTGGCAGGATCAGCTGTGCCCGAGGCTTTCTGACGAAAACTCAATTTGAATGTTGGAAACAGAGAAATGAAATTTGAGGTCTGCCCTGGAAAATGTACGAAGTGCTGTATGTCTTCTTGGTTTCAAGCCACTGAGAGATCTCAGTAGCAGTCACCCGTATTTCCCCACGCCGCATGTAATTCTAGCAATCAGACGGCATGAACTACTATGTAACCCTACCTACTATGGGTAGCATGTCGTCCACGGATGAAAACAAATGCAGGCTTCAAAACAAGGAATCGTGATTAGGCATCTCATGTCAAGGGACGTTTTGTTCATAGATGACGCCCACAGCGCACGGTGGCAATGAAGTCTCTCACACACAAGCGAGTACCATGGAAAGGTGCAGCTCTCAGGGGGCAACCGAAACTACGTTTTCTCGGTGGACGTAAGGTTGCTCTATATAGCCACTTTACCGAGTTCCTTGGTAATTTCGTCTACAATGCCACTTTGTAGACGTTACCACTCAAAACATCACCGTTTTTAGTTTTGTAAGCCTCAATATTCAAAATCCCACAAAGCGTGGGCTACTCACTCACTCGCTCACTCACTCATTCAAACGCTCATTCACTCACTCACTCGCTTGCTCTCTAACTCATTCATTCACACGCTAACTCACTCATTCACTCACTCGCTCACTCGCTCATTCACTCACTCGCTCACTCACACACAAACTCTCTTTCTCTCTCTCTCTCTCTCACTCTCTCTCTCTCTCTCCCTCTCTCTCTCTCTCTCTCTCTCTCTCTCTCTCTCTCTCTCTCTCTCTCTCTCGCCCTCTCTCTCTCTCGCCCTCTCAGGAGGAATGGCATAAACATTTCCGGGGAGCTAACACAGAAGCAGGCCACTACCCTTCAGGAGTTGCGCAGACAAGGTCATCATGCCTACTTAAAAAATAACCAGATTTTCTTCGGAGAAAAAAACCCAGCAGGCAGAAGAACTAACGGACGAAGGAGGCAGAACCACCGAACAAGCCGTCACAAAGACCATTCCCAGAGGGACAGAAGCCAGAACAGAGCAACTACTCTGCCTACGGAGGAGTTTGGATCCGACCGCGGTGCTGAGCGCTACACTCATAACCAGCGACACCCTTGGCAGCACAGAGAGGTGTCTCCGCAATGCCCTGAATCACACCAGGATTCGTGGAGAGTGCCTACAGCCTCGCAGCTGGATGCATCTGAAGCCCAACACTACAGAAGTTTACAAGATGCAACAAATCCTGTGGTGGTATAAGATCAAAATGCCGCGGTTCACCTGCAAACTGAATCCCCTATAGGCGCCTCAGTAGGAGGCCAGATGATGGCGGGGGTACCCCAGGACCTCGCAGGTACAAAGTGACTCTGGAATACAACCGGCAGTTGTCTTCTGGTTACGTTGTGATCAACGAATGGGTTGGCTCCCCCGAATGCGACGGATCTTCAAGCAGAAGACATGCTGGAAATTTTGTTGCGATGAAGTAGATAGTTCGAACCGTACAGTGTGCAACTCGGGCACATTTTCGTCACGATTGTCCTTGACATTCTACAAATCGCGTGAAATGAAGTGCTTGTAACCTAACGCTGTCTGCTTAGGGACGTTCTCGAGGGATTTAAGAAAATATTAGTGCCTGTGACTTTGGAAGTATATGTGATTTATGATTTAGAATTCAGCGACCCTCTAACATTACAATGTGAAATGTTGTGCATCGGCTATGCTGAATTTGGCATCGAGCATGCATTTAACTTGAAATCTGCACGAAACCCTCATATACTATTTAATCTAATTAATTAATTATTTAACGTCTTTGTGCTATGATTTATAATTTATAATTTAATAAGAAAATATTTCATCTAGTGATATCTGCTCACGCCATATAATGGGTATTGACTTAGAGCTCTACAGACTGCGAATTGGAACTGACTGTGTGAGATGTTTGGGACATGCTGGCCCGTGCAAGGCGAAATTCAACGAGGAGTGGAAACCGCAGACTAATTTTACATCAGAACAGTTTTGTGAACCACATAAGGGTGCTTCCTTGCCACTCGGGAAAATGAAGGCAGTCGTCCTTTTGGTAGTTTTGTACCTTACCGAGATTTTAATTTTCACCCTGAAACCGAAGTCCACTGGCAAAAATCTACACGATCTCACACCACGGTTGCTGCTAGCCGGTGACATTGCCGAGAACCCTGAGCCTGTTACTGGAAGCAGGCATTCTATTCAAACTGTTAATGCATTTCCGGAATGGTCTGCTGAATCAATGGCACGAGTCGGTCTAAGTAACTTCAATGACCACGCTG
>JAWQFJ010007940.1:12500-21013 GCA_034096865.1 Theodoxus fluviatilis | reverse complement strand
TCATTCATTCCTAACGCTTGCAGCCTTCATTCATTCCTAACGCTTGCAGCCTTCATTCATTCCTAACGCTTGCAGCCTTCATTCATTCCTAACGCTTGCAGCCTTCATTCATTCCTAACGCTTGCAGCCTTCATTCATTCCTAACGCTTGCAGCCTTCATTCATTCCTAACGCTTGCAGCCTTCATTCATTCCTAACGCTTGCAGCCTTCATTCATTCCTAACGCTTGCAGCCTTCATTCATTCCTAACGCTTGCAGCCTTCATTCATTCCTAACGCTTGCAGCCTTCATTCATTCCTAACGCTTGCAGCCTTCATTCATTCCTAACGCTTGCAGCCTTCATTCATTCCTAACGCTTGCAGCCTTCATTCATTCCTAACGCTTGCAGCCTTCATTCATTCCTAACGCTTGCAGCCTTCATTCATTCCTAACGCTTGCAGCCTTCATTCATTCCTAACGCTTGCAGCCTTCATTCATTCCTAACGCTTGCAGCCTTCATTCATTCCTAACGCTTGCAGCCTTCATTCATTCCTAACGCTTGCAGCCTTCATTCATTCCTAACGCTTGCAGCCTTCATTCATTCCTAACGCTTGCAGCCTTCATTCATTCCTAACGCTTGCAGCCTTCATTCATTCCTAACGCTTGCAGCCTTCATTCATTCCTAACGCTTGCAGCCTTCATTCATTCCTAACGCTTGCAGCCTTCATTCATTCCTAACGCTTGCAGCCTTCATTCATTCCTAACGCTTGCAGCCTTCATTCATTCCTAACGCTTGCAGCCTTCATTCATTCCTAACGCTTGCAGCCTTCATTCATTCCTAACGCTTGCAGCCTTCATTCATTCCTAACGCTTGCAGCCTTCATTCATTCCTAACGCTTGCAGCCTTCATTCATTCCTAACGCTTGCAGCCTTCATTCATTCCTAACGCTTGCAGCCTTCATTCATTCCTAACGCTTGCAGCCTTCATTCCTTCCTAACGCTTGCAGCCTTCATTCCTTCCTAACGCTTGCAGCCTTCATTCATTCCTAACGCTTGCAGCCTTCATTCATTCCTAACGCTTGCAGCCTTCATTCATTCCTAACGCTTGCAGCCTTCATTCATTCCTAACGCTTGCAGCCTTCATTCATTCCTAACGCTTGCAGCCTTCATTCATTCCTAACGCTTGCAGCCTTCATTCATTCCTAACGCTTGCAGCCTTCATTCATTCCTAACGCTTGCAGCCTTCATTCATTCCTAACGCTTGCAGCCTTCATTCATTCCTAACGCTTGCAGCCTTCATTCATTCCTAACGCTTGCAGCCTTCATTCATTCCTAACGCTTGCAGCCTTCATTCATTCCTAACGCTTGCAGCCTTCATTCATTCCTAACGCTTGCAGCCTTCATTCATTCCTAACGCTTGCAGCCTTCATTCATTCCTAACGCTTGCAGCCTTCATTCATTCCTAACGCTTGCAGCCTTCATTCATTCCTAACGCTTGCAGCCTTCATTCATTCCTAACGCTTGCAGCCTTCATTCATTCCTAACGCTTGCAGCCTTCATTCATTCCTAACGCTTGCAGCCTTCATTCATTCCTAACGCTTGCAGCCTTCATTCATTCCTAACGCTTGCAGCCTTCATTCATTCCTAACGCTTGCAGCCTTCATTCATTCCTAACGCTTGCAGCCTTCATTCATTCCTAACGCTTGCAGCCTTCATTCATTCCTAACGCTTGCAGCCTTCATTCATTCCTAACGCTTGCAGCCTTCATTCATTCCTAACGCTTGCAGCCTTCATTCATTCCTAACGCTTGCAGCCTTCATTCATTCCTAACGCTTGCAGCCTTCATTCATTCCTAACGCTTGCAGCCTTCATTCATTCCTAACGCTTGCAGCCTTCATTCATTCCTAACGCTTGCAGCCTTCATTCATTCCTAACGCTTGCAGCCTTCATTCATTCCTAACGCTTGCAGCCTTCATTCATTCCTAACGCTTGCAGCCTTCATTCATTCCTAACGCTTGCAGCCTTCATTCATTCCTAACGCTTGCAGCCTTCATTCATTCCTAACGCTTGCAGCCTTCATTCATTCCTAACGCTTGCAGCCTTCATTCATTCCTAACGCTTGCAGCCTTCATTCATTCCTAACGCTTGCAGCCTTCATTCATTCCTAACGCTTGCAGCCTTCATTCATTCCTAACGCTTGCAGCCTTCATTCATTCCTAACGCTTGCAGCCTTCATTCATTCCTAACGCTTGCAGCCTTCATTCATTCCTAACGCTTGCAGCCTTCATTCATTCCTAACGCTTGCAGCCTTCATTCATTCCTAACGCTTGCAGCCTTCATTCATTCCTAACGCTTGCAGCCTTCATTCATTCCTAACGCTTGCAGCCTTCATTCATTCCTAACGCTTGCAGCCTTCATTCATTCCTAACGCTTGCAGCCTTCATTCATTCCTAACGCTTGCAGCCTTCATTCATTCCTAACGCTTGCAGCCTTCATTCATTCCTAACGCTTGCAGCCTTCATTCATTCCTAACGCTTGCAGCCTTCATTCATTCCTAACGCTTGCAGCCTTCATTCATTCCTAACGCTTGCAGCCTTCATTCATTCCTAACGCTTGCAGCCTTCATTCATTCCTAACGCTTGCAGCCTTCATTCATTCCTAACGCTTGCAGCCTTCATTCATTCCTAACGCTTGCAGCCTTCATTCATTCCTAACGCTTGCAGCCTTCATTCATTCCTAACGCTTGCAGCCTTCATTCATTCCTAACGCTTGCAGCCTTCATTCATTCCTAACGCTTGCAGCCTTCATTCATTCCTAACGCTTGCAGCCTTCATTCATTCCTAACGCTTGCAGCCTTCATTCATTCCTAACGCTTGCAGCCTTCATTCATTCCTAACGCTTGCAGCCTTCATTCATTCCTAACGCTTGCAGCCTTCATTCATTCCTAACGCTTGCAGCCTTCATTCCTTCCTAACGCTTGCAGCCTTCATTCATTCCTAACGCTTGCAGCCTTCATTCATTCCTAACGCTTGCAGCCTTCATTCATTCCTAACGCTTGCAGCCTTCATTCATTCCTAACGCTTGCAGCCTTCATTCATTCCTAACGCTTGCAGCCTTCATTCATTCCTAACGCTTGCAGCCTTCATTCATTCCTAACGCTTGCAGCCTTCATTCATTCCTAACGCTTGCAGCCTTCATTCATTCCTAACGCTTGCAGCCTTCATTCATTCCTAACGCTTGCAGCCTTCATTCATTCCTAACGCTTGCAGCCTTCATTCATTCCTAACGCTTGCAGCCTTCATTCATTCCTAACGCTTGCAGCCTTCATTCATTCCTAACGCTTGCAGCCTTCATTCATTCCTAACGCTTGCAGCCTTCATTCATTCCTAACGCTTGCAGCCTTCATTCATTCCTAACGCTTGCAGCCTTCATTCATTCCTAACGCTTGCAGCCTTCATTCATTCCTAACGCTTGCAGCCTTCATTCATTCCTAACGCTTGCAGCCTTCATTCATTCCTAACGCTTGCAGCCTTCATTCCTTCCTAACGCTTGCAGCCTTCATTCACAGTTCCTAACGCTTGCAGCCTTCATTCATTCCTAACGCTTGCAGCCTTCATTCATTCCTAACGCTTGCAGCCTTCATTCATTCCTAACGCTTGCAGCCTTCATTCATTCCTAACGCTTGCAGCCTTCATTCATTCCTAACGCTTGCAGCCTTCATTCATTCCTAACGCTTGCAGCCTTCATTCATTCCTAACGCTTGCAGCCTTCATTCATTCCTAACGCTTGCAGCCTTCATTCATTCCTAACGCTTGCAGCCTTCATTCATTCCTAACGCTTGCAGCCTTCATTCATTCCTAACGCTTGCAGCCTTCATTCATTCCTAACGCTTGCAGCCTTCATTCCTTCCTAACGCTTGCAGCCTTCATTCATTCCTAACGCTTGCAGCCTTCATTCATTCCTAACGCTTGCAGCCTTCATTCATTCCTAACGCTTGCAGCCTTCATTCATTCCTAACGCTTGCAGCCTTCATTCATTCCTAACGCTTGCAGCCTTCATTCATTCCTAACGCTTGCAGCCTTCATTCATTCCTAACGCTTGCAGCCTTCATTCATTCCTAACGCTTGCAGCCTTCATTCATTCCTAACGCTTGCAGCCTTCATTCATTCCTAACGCTTGCAGCCTTCATTCATTCCTAACGCTTGCAGCCTTCATTCATTCCTAACGCTTGCAGCCTTCATTCATTCCTAACGCTTGCAGCCTTCATTCATTCCTAACGCTTGCAGCCTTCATTCATTCCTAACGCTTGCAGCCTTCATTCATTCCTAACGCTTGCAGCCTTCATTCATTCCTAACGCTTGCAGCCTTCATTCATTCCTAACGCTTGCAGCCTTCATTCATTCCTAACGCTTGCAGCCTTCATTCATTCCTAACGCTTGCAGCCTTCATTCATTCCTAACGCTTGCAGCCTTCATTCATTCCTAACGCTTGCAGCCTTCATTCATTCCTAACGCTTGCAGCCTTCATTCATTCCTAACGCTTGCAGCCTTCATTCATTCCTAACGCTTAGCAGCCTTCATTCATTCCTAACGCTTGCAGCCTTCATTCATTCCTAACGCTTGCAGCCTTCATTCATTCCTAACGCTTGCAGCCTTCATTCATTCCTAACGCTTGCAGCCTTCATTCATTCCTAACGCTTGCAGCCTTCATTCATTCCTAACGCTTGCAGCCTTCATTCATTCCTAACGCTTGCAGCCTTCATTCATTCCTAACGCTTGCAGCCTTCATTCATTCCTAACGCTTGCAGCCTTCATTCATTCCTAACGCTTGCAGCCTTCATTCATTCCTAACGCTTGCAGCCTTCATTCATTCCTAACGCTTGCAGCCTTCATTCATTCCTAACGCTTGCAGCCTTCATTCATTCCTAACGCTTGCAGCCTTCATTCATTCCTAACGCTTGCAGCCTTCATTCATTCCTAACGCTTGCAGCCTTCATTCATTCCTAACGCTTGCAGCCTTCATTCATTCCTAACGCTTGCAGCCTTCATTCATTCCTAACGCTTGCAGCCTTCATTCATTCCTAACGCTTGCAGCCTTCATTCATTCCTAACGCTTGCAGCCTTCATTCATTCCTAACGCTTGCAGCCTTCATTCATTCCTAACGCTTGCAGCCTTCATTCATTCCTAACGCTTGCAGCCTTCATTCATTCCTAACGCTTGCAGCCTTCATTCATTCCTAACGCTTGCAGCCTTCATTCATTCCTAACGCTTGCAGCCTTCATTCATTCCTAACGCTTGCAGCCTTCATTCATTCCTAACGCTTGCAGCCTTCATTCATTCCTAACGCTTGCAGCCTTCATTCATTCCTAACGCTTGCAGCCTTCATTCATTCCTAACGCTTGCAGCCTTCATTCATTCCTAACGCTTGCAGCCTTCATTCATTCCTAACGCTTGCAGCCTTCATTCATTCCTAACGCTTGCAGCCTTCATTCATTCCTAACGCTTGCAGCCTTCATTCATTCCTAACGCTTGCAGCCTTCATTCATTCCTAACGCTTGCAGCCTTCATTACATTCCTAACGCTTGCAGCCTTCATTCATTCCTAACGCTTGCAGCCTTCATTCATTCCTAACGCTTGCAGCCTTCATTCATTCCTAACGCTTGCAGCCTTCATTCATTCCTAACGCTTGCAGCCTTCATTCATTCCTAACGCTTGCAGCCTTCATTCATTCCTAACGCTTGCAGCCTTCATTCATTCCTAACGCTTGCAGCCTTCATTCATTCCTAACGCTTGCAGCCTTCATTCATTCCTAACGCTTGCAGCCTTCATTCATTCCTAACGCTTGCAGCCTTCATTCATTCCTAACGCTTGCAGCCTTCATTCATTCCTAACGCTTGCAGCCTTCATTCCTTCCTAACGCTTGCAGCCTTCATTCCTTCCTAACGCTTGCAGCCTTCATTCATTCCTAACGCTTGCAGCCTTCATTCATTCCTAACGCTTGCAGCCTTCATTCATTCCTAACGCTTGCAGCCTTCATTCATTCCTAACGCTTGCAGCCTTCATTCATTCCTAACGCTTGCAGCCTTCATTCATTCCTAACGCTTGCAGCCTTCATTCATTCCTAACGCTTGCAGCCTTCATTCATTCCTAACGCTTGCAGCCTTCATTCATTCCTAACGCTTGCAGCCTTCATTCATTCCTAACGCTTGCAGCCTTCATTCATTCCTAACGCTTGCAGCCTTCATTCATTCCTAACGCTTGCAGCCTTCATTCATTCCTAACGCTTGCAGCCTTCATTCCTTCCTAACGCTTGCAGCCTTCATTCATTCCTAACGCTTGCAGCCTTCATTCATTCCTAACGCTTGCAGCCTTCATTCATTCCTAACGCTTGCAGCCTTCATTCATTCCTAACGCTTGCAGCCTTCATTCATTCCTAACGCTTGCAGCCTTCATTCATTCCTAACGCTTGCAGCCTTCATTCATTCCTAACGCTTGCAGCCTTCATTCATTCCTAACGCTTGCAGCCTTCATTCATTCCTAACGCTTGCAGCCTTCATTCATTCCTAACGCTTGCAGCCTTCATTCATTCCTAACGCTTGCAGCCTTCATTCATTCCTAACGCTTGCAGCCTTCATTCATTCCTAACGCTTGCAGCCTTCATTCATTCCTAACGCTTGCAGCCTTCATTCATTCCTAACGCTTGCAGCCTTCATTCATTCCTAACGCTTGCAGCCTTCATTCATTCCTAACGCTTGCAGCCTTCATTCATTCCTAACGCTTGCAGCCTTCATTCATTCCTAACGCTTGCAGCCTTCATTCATTCCTAACGCTTGCAGCCTTCATTCATTCCTAACGCTTGCAGCCTTCATTCCTTCCTAACGCTTGCAGCCTTCATTCATTCCTAACGCTTGCAGCCTTCATTCATTCCTAACGCTTGCAGCCTTCATTCATTCCTAACGCTTGCAGCCTTCATTCATTCCTAACGCTTGCAGCCTTCATTCATTCCTAACGCTTGCAGCCTTCATTCATTCCTAACGCTTGCAGCCTTCATTCATTCCTAACGCTTGCAGCCTTCATTCATTCCTAACGCTTGCAGCCTTCATTCATTCCTAACGCTTGCAGCCTTCATTCATTCCTAACGCTTGCAGCCTTCATTCATTCCTAACGCTTGCAGCCTTCATTCATTCCTAACGCTTGCAGCCTTCATTCATTCCTAACGCTTGCAGCCTTCATTCATTCCTAACGCTTGCAGCCTTCATTCATTCCTAACGCTTGCAGCCTTCATTCATTCCTAACGCTTGCAGCCTTCATTCATTCCTAACGCTTGCAGCCTTCATTCATTCCTAACGCTTGCAGCCTTCATTCATTCCTAACGCTTGCAGCCTTCATTCATTCCTAACGCTTGCAGCCTTCATTCATTCCTAACGCTTGCAGCCTTCATTCATTCCTAACGCTTGCAGCCTTCATTCATTCCTAACGCTTGCAGCCTTCATTCATTCCTAACGCTTGCAGCCTTCATTCATTCCTAACGCTTGCAGCCTTCATTCATTCCTAACGCTTGCAGCCTTCATTCATTCCTAACGCTTGCAGCCTTCATTCATTCCTAACGCTTGCAGCCTTCATTCATTCCTAACGCTTGCAGCCTTCATTCATTCCTAACGCTTGCAGCCTTCATTCATTCCTAACGCTTGCAGCCTTCATTCATTCCTAACGCTTGCAGCCTTCATTCATTCCTAACGCTTGCAGCCTTCATTCATTCCTAACGCTTGCAGCCTTCATTCATTCCTAACGCTTGCAGCCTTCATTCATTCCTAACGCTTGCAGCCTTCATTCATTCCTAACGCTTGCAGCCTTCATTCATTCCTAACGCTTGCAGCCTTCATTCATTCCTAACGCTTGCAGCCTTCATTCATTCCTAACGCTTGCAGCCTTCATTCATTCCTAACGCTTGCAGCCTTCATTCATTCCTAACGCTTGCAGCCTTCATTCATTCCTAACGCTTGCAGCCTTCATTCATTCCTAACGCTTGCAGCCTTCATTCATTCCTAACGCTTGCAGCCTTCATTCATTCCTAACGCTTGCAGCCTTCATTCATTCCTAACGCTTGCAGCCTTCATTCATTCCTAACGCTTGCAGCCTTCATTCATTCCTAACGCTTGCAGCCTTCATTCATTCCTAACGCTTGCAGCCTTCATTCATTCCTAACGCTTGCAGCCTTCATTCATTCCTAACGCTTGCAGCCTTCATTCATTCCTAACGCTTGCAGCCTTCATTCATTCCTAACGCTTGCAGCCTTCATTCATTCCTAACGCTTGCAGCCTTCATTCATTCCTAACGCTTGCAGCCTTCATTCATTCCTAACGCTTGCAGCCTTCATTCATTCCTAACGCTTGCAGCCTTCATTCATTCCTAACGCTTGCAGCCTTCATTCATTCCTAACGCTTGCAGCCTTCATTCATTCCTAACGCTTGCAGCCTTCATTCATTCCTAACGCTTGCAGCCTTCATTCATTCCTAACGCTTGCAGCCTTCATTC
>JAWQFJ010007939.1:0-10777 GCA_034096865.1 Theodoxus fluviatilis | reverse complement strand
TCTATGGAAGGATAATACAATGTCACCCTAGAACTCTACACAGTATTCTATGATAACGCTAGGAGTGGCATCAATGAAATTTCACAGCACTGCTTCCGGCCAAAGACACTATCTAACGGGACCGCCAGCTTCTGCAGTTTTGACGCGACTTGTCATTTGGCCTCTCTGTGACGTTTTGAAGTTCGTGGGAACATCACCTCCGGTAGAACGAAAGCTACAGTGCACTAGTAATAATCGTGTTTTCACATAGTAGTGTCTTTCATGTGTATATGCATTTAATTAATTCGAAGGTTAAAAGAAAGTAGTGTATTACTTTCGTAATCAAAGACACTTTGTACGTAATGAAGCAAGAATTCATAGCCGATCAATTTTGTTTACATTTGCCAGACCAGTGCGGGAATGTGCGCGTGATTTTTTAGTACTGCCGTTAGTTTTATTGCAAAAGTTTAGGTGCTGTACTTGTCATCCAAAAATATTCTTCAGACTAACAAATTCATATTATAAGTTAGTGAGCTTTCATCGGAGAGCGAACGGCGCAGCTATTGTAAAATAGTGGCTCACCGGAAGTGATGTTCCCGCAAGTCACTACCTGTCTCGCAATTCGGCGAAGCTGGCGGTTCCGTTAGATAGTATCTTTGGTCCACTGTAGTTTTCATTCTACCGGAAGTGATGTTCCTGCAAGTCACTACCTGTCTCGTATTTCGGCGAAGCTGGCGGTCCCGTTAGATAGTGTATTTGGTCCACTGTAGTTTTCATTCTACCGGAAGTAATGTTCCCGCGAATGTCAAAACGTCGCAGAGAGGCCAAATGACAATTCGCGTCAAAACTGCAGAAGCTGGCGGTTCCGTTAATTTAAATAGCGTCTTTGTTCCGACATGGTGATGAACTCAGACAACGCTAACTGGTGAGCGTAACGGTCAGGTTGCATTTTCCATCGATGCATTAGTATGAGCGTTCCCTCTTTAGATCGTTTCTAATGTTTCTAATGACTGCAGTTTGACAAGGCGATTTCGCATGTCTCACAGCACAGGCTCCATCAGCGGCCTGGTCATCCGCAACACTCCCCCAGCCACTGTTCAAATTTCAAGTCGGCCCCGAATCCTTTCCGTTGACGTTTGTCAACTCGCCTCTCTATTTCGGACCCGACGCCCCCAGGGGCTGCCTCCATTTCCCTCTCAATCTGCGCCTGCCCCTGTGACGCAAGCCTTTCATTCACCCTCTCCATTTGGACGTTGGGGGGCAAGGGGTGGGTAGGTTTGACGGGATTGAGGAGCCTTGGAGCAGGGGGTAGCGTTGGAGAGAGACCTATGACGCGCTGAGGGGTGGAAGTGGGGTAGGTGGGGTTCGAGTGGGGTGGATATTCCAGGAGCGGAAAATAAAGGTATGGAGAATGCCTAAAGAGTACACCTGATCACCCTGTCCTTCTTTGTGTCTCTCTTCTCTAGTGTAATGGGTTGGGTGCAGTTCTCTCGCAGTCAGTCACCGCCTCGTCAGGGGAATCTTCATTGGGAGAATTTGCAGAAGTCGTGGAGGAGAGCCGCTCCGTCTCTCTGACTCAAGTTTGTTGACCTTCAACAAAGGCCTACACAGAGAGAGAGAGAGAGAGAGAGAGAGAGAGAGAGAGGTGGGGGGGGGGGGGGGGTGCGATGCAAGGCGCTTGACATAAGGGGCAGAGATGTTGAGAGGTCCACAGAAAGTTAAGAGAGAAGGAAACAGAGAAGGCCCGTCTCTAGAAATCCTAGAAACCAGCTTGCCCTAAATGTCCCTTACTTCCATACGGAAGCAAAAGTGAGTTTTAGGAAGAAGGAAGGAGGAGCAGGAGGAGGAAGGAGGAGAAAGGAGAAAAGAGGAGAAAGGAGAAAAGAGAAAGGAGGAGGAAGGAGAAAGGAGGAACGAGGAGAAGGAGGAAGCAGGAGAAGGAAGCAGGAGGAGGAGAAGGAGGGGAGATAAGGCGGGAAGAGGGAGGAGGAGAAGGAGAAGGAGGAAGCAGGAGGAGAAGATCGAGAAGGAGGAAGCAGGAGGAGAAGATCGAGAAGGAGGAAGCAGGAGGAGAAAGCAGGAGAAGGAAGCAGGATAAGGAAACAGGAGGGTGAAGCAAGAGGAGGAAGCAGGAGGAGGAAGCAAGAGGAGGAGAAGGATGAGGAGGATGATGAGGAGGATGATGATAAGGAGGAGGAGAAGGAGAAGGAGGAGAAGGAGGAGGGGGAGGAGGAGGAGGAGGAGGGAGGAGGAGGAGAGAGGAGGAGGAGGAGAGAAGAGGAGGAGAGAGGAGGAGGAGCGAAGGAGGAGGAGAAGGAGGAGGAAGAAGAGGAAGGAGAGAGGAGGAGGAGTAAGAGGTGGAGGAGAAGGAAGGAGGTGGAGGAGGAGGAAGGAGGAGGAGGAGGAGGAGGAGGAGGAGGAGGAGGAGGAGGAGGAGGAGGAGGAGGAGAAGGAGAAGGAGAAGGAGGAGGAGGAAGGAGGAGGAGGAGGAGGAGGAGGAGGAGGAGAGGAGGAGGAGGAGAAGGAGGAGGAGGAGGAGGAGGAGGAGGAGGAGGAGGAGGAGGAGGAGGAGGAGGAGGAGGAGGAGGAGGAGAAGAAGAAGAAGAAGAAGAAGAAGAAGAAGGAAGAAGAAGAAGAAGGAAGAAGAAGGAAGAAGAAGGAAGAAGAATAAAGAAGAAGGAAGAAAAAGAAGGAAGAAGAAGAAGGAAGAAGAAGAAGGAAGAAGAAGAAGGAAGAAGAAGAAGAAGAAGAAGAAGAAGAAGAAGAAGAAGAAGAAGAAGAAGAAGAAGAAGAAGAAGAAAGAAAGAAGAAGAAGAAGAAGAAGAAGAAGAAGAAGAAGAAGAAGAAGAAGAAGAAGAAGAAGAAGAAGAAGAAGAAGAAGAAGAAGAAGAAGAAGAACAAGAAGAAGAAGAAGAACAAGAACAAAAAGAAGAAGAAGAAGAAGAAATAGAAGGAAGATGAAGAAGAAGAAGAAGAAGAAGAAGAAGAAGAAGAAGAAGAAGAAGAAGAAGAAGAAGAAGAAGAAGAAGAAGAAGAAGAAGAAGAAGAAGAAGAAGAAGAAGAAGAAGAAGAAAAAGAAGAAGAAGAAAGAAGAAAGAAGAAGAAGAGAAGAAGACGAAGAAGAAGAAGAGAAGAAAGAAGAGAAGAAGAGAAGAAGAAGAAGAAGAGAAGAAGAAAGAAAAAGAGGAAGAAGAAGAAGAAGACGGAAGGAAGAAGAAGAAGGAAGAAGAAGAAGAAGAAGGAAGAAGAAGGAAGGAAGAAGAAGAAGAAGAAGAAGAAGAAGAAGAAGACGAAGGAAGAAGAAGAAGGAAGAAAAAGAAGAAGAAGGAAGAAGAAGACGAAGGAAGAAGAAGGAAGAAGAAGAAGGAAGAAGAAGAAGGAAGAAAAAAAGGAAGAAGAAGAAGGAAAAAGAAGAAGGAAAAAGAAGAAGAAGAAAGATGAAGGAAGAAGAAAAAGAAGGAAGAAGAAAAAGAAGGAAGAAGAAGAAGAAGAAGAAAAAGAAGAAGAAGAAGTAGAAGAAGAAGAAGAGAAGAAGAAGACGAAGAAGAAGAAGAAGAAGAAGAAGAAGAAGAAGGAAGAAGAAGAAGGAGAAGAGAAGAAGAAGAAGGAGGAGGAGGAGGAGGAGGAGGAGAGGACAAGGGGGAGGAGAGGAGGAGGAGGAGGAGAGGAGGAGGAGGAGGAGGAGAGGAGGAGGAGGAGGAGGAGGAGGAGGAGGCAAGGGGAGGAGGAGGAGGAGGAGAGAGGAGAGAGGAGGAGAGGAGAAGGAGGTGGAGGGAGGACGGAGGAGGGTGGAGTGAGGAGGGAGGATCGAGGGGGGAGGAGAGAGGACGGAGGAGGAGTAGGGCGAGGGGGGAGGGGGGGGGGAAATGAGGATGAGGGGGAGGGGTGAGGAGGAGGAAGGAGGAGGAGGAGGGCGGAGGAGGAGGAGGAGGGAGGAGGGGAGAGGGTGAGGGGAGAGGGGGGAGGGGAGAGGAGGGGGAGGGGGGAGGGGGGAGGGGGGAGGGTCGAGGGGGGAGGAGGGGAGAAGGAGGGAGGAGGGAGGAGGGGGGAGGAGGGAAAGAGGAGAAAGGGGGAGGAGAGTGGGCAGGAGGAGGAGGAGGGAGGAGGAGGAGGAGGAGGAGGAGGAGGAGGAGGAGGAGGAGGGAGGAGTGTATGTAGGAGGCAGGAGGAGGACGGAGGAGGAGGAGGAGGAGGAGGAGGAGGAGGAGGAGGAAGAGGAGGAGGAGGAGGAGGAGGAGGAGACGTGCAGGGACGAGAAGACGGAGAGGTTTTTTTGGGAGATATGTTTAATGTTCTCAATATATATATATACTAGCCGCTTCGCGGCCAGGTAATGCGCAAAGCATCACAGCCACATACAAAGCCAAATTCTTCAGCCGCCATTTTGTTTATCTCATTACGTAACCATAACCAAAAATGTGATCACAGATCTTCATCATTTGACTTTACCAACCCACACACCAAATTTCGGTCAAATCGGAGAACTTTGAGGTTTTGGTGGCCATCTTGTTTGTGCCCACTTCCGGTTACCATGGCGACACCTTTTTTTAATCCCACCATGACCTGACCCCGGCCCACATCTAACCTTATACCAAGTTTTAAGTCGATGGGAACTCCTGTGTCTCAGGCGGCTTCGCCGCCTTCGACACAGTCGTCCATTGTTTCCTCAGGCGCCATTTTGTTTTTCTCGTGACGTAACCATGACAACCAAAAAATTTGTTCACAGATCTTCATCATCTGACTTTATCTACCCGCACACCAAATTTCGGTCAAATCGGAGCACTTTGAGTTTTCGGCGGCCATCTTGTTTGTGCCCACTTCCGGTTACCATGGCAACACCATTTTTTTAACCCCATGTTGACCTGACCCCGGTCCACACCTAACCCCATTCCAAGTTTCAAGTCGACGGGAACTCCTGTGTCTCAGGCGGCTTCGCCGCCTTCGACACAGTCGTCCATTGTTTCCTCAGCCGCCATTTTGTTTTTCTCGTGACGTAACCATGACAACCGAAAAATTTGTTCACAGATCTTCATCATCTGACTTTACCAACCCGCACACCAAATTTCGGTCAAATAGGAGCACTTTGAGTTTTCGGCGGCCATCTTGTTTGTGCCCACTTCCGGTTACCATGGCAACACCATTTTTTAATCCCACCATGACCTGACCCCAGCCCACACCTAACCCATACCAAGTTTTAAGTCGATGGGAACTCCTGTGTCTCAGGCGGCTTCGCCGCCTTCGACACAGTCGTCCAAATTCTTCAGCCGCCATCTTGTTTTTCTCGTGACGTAACCATGACAACCAACATTTTTTTTCACAGATCTTCATCATTCGATTGTACCAACCCACTCACCAAATTTCGGTCAAATCGGAGCACTTTGAGTTTTCGGCGGCCATCTTGTTTGTGCCCACTTCCGGTTACCATGGCAACACCATTTTTTAATCCCACCATGACCTGACCCTGGCCCACACCTAACCCCATTCCAAGTTTTAAGTCGATGGGAACTCCTGTGTCTCAGGCGGCTTCGCCGCCTTCGACACAGTCGTCCAAATTCTTCAGCCGCCATCTTGTTTTTCTCGTGACGTAACCATGACAACCAAATTTTTTTGGACAGATCTTCATCATCTGACTATACCTACCTACACACCAAATTTCGGTCAAATCGGAGCACTTTGAGTTTTCGGCGGCCATCTTGTTTGTGCCCACTTCCGGTTACCATGGCAACACCATTTTTTTAACCCCACGTTGACCTGACCCCGGTCCACACCTAACCCCATACCAAATTTCAAGTCGATCGGAATAAAACTGTGGAAACGTATAAGTGTCACACACACACACACACAGACACACAGACACACACACAGACAGACAGCGAAAATATATATAGAGATATATATATATATATATATATATATATATATATATATATATACATGTATGTATATATATATATATATATATATATATATATATATATATATATATATATATATATATATATATATATATATATGTCAGCTTGAAAAAAGTTAAGTTTCTCTTCGTTTTATAGGCTGATTAATCTTTCATTTATTAATTCTTTCATTCGCCATCCATTACTGAAATCGTATTCCCTCGCTTTAGTAAGGTATGTTGTTGTGTTGTATTATATTGATTGTTTTATCCAGTAGTATATTTTCATTTTGATTTCCATAATCATTTTGTAAATATCTCGTTGGTTTTTTGTAGAGTTTTTTCTGAATCGTCGTCGACACGTTTCTTTTCGAACATATCGAGTTTCAGAGTCGAAACTTTGCAGTGTTGATTTTTATTTGTTTTTATCCTAGAAAACAAGCAACTTCTGGGAGAAAACCTTTTCATGCTGTGTTTATAATACTCACTAAATCGTACAGCTTTCCGAATTTCTTTTTGCTACATGATCTTTGTATCTACAGAGATGATCTATAACTCATTAGTGAATGCTCAGACATATCAGTTTACATCTTTAGCAACAATTTAATTGGTCAAGAAGACGGCCACTTCGAAGTTATATAAATTCGCAAGTAAATGAAAGTGGTCGTTGCAACCGTGGCGTTGGCTACACGGCATGTTCGCAGTGTCCATTTCGTAGCAGTTATCTAAAGCTCACCGGTGAGAGCGAGGCCACAGTCTGTCGGTAATTGTGTTTTGCTTGGCGACCTAAGCGGCCCCGGGCCAGGAGGAGTGAAGTCTGCTGGAGTTGCTGGCATGGCGTGCGAGAATAAATACAGATCAACGGCCCTGGTGACGTAATTAGAAGTCAGGCTCAGTCAAAACAAGCACTTGAGCGAATTTTCATTCATTCTGGATTCCCACATTGTTTTTTCGCCTTCAGGCGCTTCCCTCCCACACTCTTACCCCCTCCCCCACGTGTCTGGAAATGGCGTTAATCTCTTTCTCTCTCTCTCTCTCTCTCTCTCTCACTCACTCTCTCACACACATACACACACACATACACACACACACACACACACACACACACAACCTAGGATTGATTTGTTTAAATATAGCCTATCTTATTCAGGAGCTACTATGTGGAACACACTATCCAACTCTCTAAAAATTGCGAAATCTTTAGAGAAATGTAAATTGAAACTACACACTTTTCTTATGCAGTCATCTTAGATACTTTTACCTTATTCTAAATTCACTTTGTGGCTATTTTCAACGTGGTATTTCGTTACCATGAATTGATTGTAACCTGTGTAATTGTGTGAATTTTGTGTGGGATAGAGGGTTGGTGGATGGGTACGGGTGGGGGATGGGATAGGATTTAATTGTTTGTTTTCTTGTTTTATCAAGGGCTGGATGTAAGATAAGCAGTTATGCCTACTTCATGTATTTCCCTTGAAAAATAAAGTTTAATCAATCAATCAATCAATTAATTAATTAATCAATCAATCGATCAATCAATCAATCAACCAATCAACCAATCTCTCTCTCTCTCTCTCTCTCTCTCTCTCTCTCTCTCTCTCTCTCTCTCTCTCTCCCTCTCCCCTCACTACCTCTACCCCCACCCCCCATCCCTCGCGTGTTCTTCTGCCTGTCTATTCTGCTCCTACAGTGCATTTGTAGTGCGTGAGTGTGTACGTGCATAAATGTGCGTGTGTTTGTGCGCGCGCGCGCGCTCGCGCGTTTGTGTACATGTGGGAGCGCGCGTTGTTGTGCATATGTGTGTGAGTATGTATGTGTATGTCACAGTATCTATATCCACATGTATGTGCATTAGTGTGTGTGTTTGCGTGTCAATTCGACTGTCAACTCCACGCAAATGTTGCGTACAATCACATGGACTTCGCATAACCAGGTTTTTATTCCACGCAAAATTATTTACCGTCACATTTTCTTTAGATAGACCCACAATCAACTATCTCGCAAATGGATCTGTTACATTTCTTTGAATTACACGAAAGTTTATTAGAACTCCTATCCCTTTATTGTGAATTGTTGAATTGTGCCTTACACAAACGAGAAAAACCTTGTCACTGTATTCGCTTTGATGGGAAAACTGTAAAACCGGTGCTTTACTAGAGGACACTACACTTCACAAGTGCCGCGCACTCAGCGTGGTGACACAGCATTGTGTGCCGCGACACCAAAGTCAAGCTGCGCGTGCGGCATTTTTATGTCAGGCCGAGACTTGACATTTGTGTCTTGTGACTGGACACCTGTATTCTGATTGGCTGTCTTTGGAGGACTCTTGTTCGAAGTAATGTTGTGAAAGTGTTTTTTTAACAACAGCAACACATGGCTTCGATTCGACCTTCATCTCATGCGTCGGTTTTCACTGTATGGAAATAATCTTTGGATGGCAAACACATACGAAACTGATAATGCATATGTTAGTTTAGAAAAAAAGTATACGATTTGTAATAATATATTTACATGTATTTTGTTCACGTATTGCAGCTGTGAAATGGCTGTAAATGTAAACGGATCGACATAGTTTCTTCGCCACTGCAGTCTCGCGAATATTGCGCGTGGCATTGCAGTGTTTTGTGTGTTCTACTAGTTAAGCACAAAAGCTGCGGCGCACTTGTGACACCGATGTCGAGTTGTGTCCCATAATTAAGCACTAACCTGAGACATAGTTGACATTTTTCCCCAAGCGTGATGTCGCAATTTTGTGTCTTTTCATGGTGCAAAAAGTCTGTCAATCCAATAGTCTGTTCTGTTTCCTCACCCATGCATGTCGTGTCCTGCTCTGTGACACAGGCTCGGAGTACTTCTAATGGTTGACGAGTTGACTAAGGTGTCCAAGACAAAATCCGAAAGACCAACCTCCGGTTAACTAATCATTCAGAACGTTTCATGACATAGTTGATCTGCAGGAAATTTTTCATCCCATGTTTAGACTCCACAATGTGGCATTGATTGCAGCTGTTACTAAACAGAGAGAACTGCAAGCCACTGAATATTCTGCTTATAACCTCATATAACTATTGTCTCGTCATGGTAAATAGTTGAGCGATTTACGAATCGTGTAATATGCTCCGTGTCACATTGGTAACCCTTTCACCTTATTCACTCTGAAACGTCTCATATTACGAATCTGAGAGGATGACAGTAGGGGGAAGAAGATATTAGTATTGTGTGATAAGGTTGAAGTGGAAGCATGCGGAGCAGTAAAGGAGAGGAGGGGGTGGACCGAAAGAGGAGAACGTGAGATGAATGAGCGGGAAAAAGAAAATGCGAAAGCTATGGGCTGGCGAGAAACACAAGCGCGTTGCACCAATGCAGAAGTAAACAAGCATCGGAGCAAAATCGAGTCCGTTTGTTTTCTGGTTTTGTTTTTTGATGTTGGTTGCGCCAGAGCGACTTGAGAATGGCAGAATTGAGGTGTGATTATCAAGTGACTGAACATTTCACTTGCGTGACACTCACTTGCGTGACACTCACTTGCGTGACACTCACTTGCGTGACACTCACTTGCGTGAACAATTGTCTTTAGGCTTTGATTTGTCTCTCCTTTTTACCTCCAAAAGTATATTATTGATTCCTCGTTTGTTTGTTTTTTAGTTGGCAAAATAATTCAAAACGTTGGAAAAGGATTCTGATGAAATTTGGTCCAAGGTTTCATGTAGAAAACAATCCATGAAATGTTGGAGGTGTTCTGTCATCTCATTTTGGAATTACGACCAAAAGAGAAATTTATTCGCGCATCACTTGTGAGAAAAAGAAAAAGAGAGAAAAAAAGGCCTAATTGCTGTGCAGCATCTGCTCCAGTGGTTCCTCCAGCTTGAACATATATCCTTGTAGATGCTTGTCCACTCTATTCTTGAACGAGTTCAGGCTCGGTGCCTCAACTACGCTATTCGGGAGGCTGTTCCACATGTTTATAACTCACTGGGTGAAGAAATGCTGTCGTAAAGCCGTATTGCATCGGTTTCTCTTGAGCTTGTAGACGTGACCTCTTGTGACACTATTGTCATCGCAGGAAAACAGATTAATGTATGTTGAACATCTACCAGCAGACGCCAAAATGCGGTACTACGAGAAGATTATTGACGTTGATGGGTTAGATCCGTATGAAATACCAAACAGTTCGTGCTATCATCCATTTTCCTACAATTTACAGTGCAAAATACGAACCACGGCGGGTTAGGAACAGGTCGTTATAAATGTTATACATCCATACCAGTTTTCAATGGCACAGTTGGTAGAGCATTGGACTCTTGATCATGCATGACCAGGTTCGATTCTGCGCTGAAACTTTTTAATCTTCTCTTTTTTCGAGAGGTTGTGGGTTCGAACCCGACCTGGTTTTTTGTGCTTTTGTGTGTGTGTGTTTTTCCCCCCTCTTTTCTCGAGAGGTTGCGGGTTCGAACCCGATCTTCTTTTTTTTTGTTGCCAAAACCTGGAGGTTCAGTGCCAGTGGTTTTTATCCCTCCAGGTTTACTGGAGGTCCTACAGACTTTATCCCTCCAGGTTTACTGGAGGTCCTACAGACTTTATCCCTCCAGGTTTACTGGAGGTCCTACAGACTTTATTAGTCTGTCTGTCTGTCTGTCTGTCTGTCTGTCTGTCTGTCTGTCTGTCTGTCTGTCTGTCTGTCTGTCTGTCTGTCTGTCTGTCTGTCTGTCTGTCTGTCTGTCTGTCTGTCTGTCTGTCTGTCTGTCTGTCTGTCTGTCTGTCTGTCTGTATGTCTGTCTGTCTGTCTGTCTGTCTGTCTGTCTGTCTGTCTGTCTGTCTGTCTGTCCCGACTCCACGGCTTATATCTCACAAACTACTGGACGGATTTCCTTGAGATTTTGCACACTAACTGGAAGTTAGGTCCGA